>JAYJMJ010269008.1:0-13182 GCA_036873875.1 Laminaria ephemera | reverse complement strand
GCCGGTGACGATGACGGTGACGGTTGTGGCTGATGCAGCTGCTGATGCTGCTGCTGATCGTGTTTCTCCGCCACCCCTAGCTCCTGCGCCTGCTCGTCCGGCTCCCTCTGTTTTTCCTCTTCTTTCTCCTCCATCTGCATCACCTCTTGCTCTACCGCCGGTGCGTGTAGCTCCTGTCGCTGCTGCTGCTGATGCTGCTGCTGCGACGGCAGCGGCGGCGGCGACGCATCCTCTGCTCTGACCACCTCCTCTTCCTTCTTCTCCCGCTCTTTCCCGACTCCCACACTAAGTTCCTGCTTCACATGCTCCTCCTCCTGCTGTTGCTGCTGCTGCTCCCATTGATCCTTGATCGCAAAAATAATTGCCATCAATTCTTGCTGCCGGACTTGTATTCCTACTTGTTGTTGCTCCACCAGTTGATATTTGATCTCTACTACCACTCCGAACAGTTGGTACTTGGGCGTCGGAAAGGTGGTGCTCCCTTGGGCTTCCATTCTACTCTCGACTGACCTGTAATACTCTTCTTGGTCACGGAGGGCGATGACGGCATAACGTTCAATGTCAGTTGCAGCTAGATACGCATGAGCCTCTCTCACCACTTCTAGACAGTGGTGGTATTGGGCTTGTTCAGCTGGCGATCTCTCGCTTAAGGGAGTCGTGTCGTTTCCCCATCACAGTTGGATGCTCGACAACGATGTCTTTTGATGTATGGGCACGACCTGGGCGGAGGAGAGCGTATCACACGTGGTGAGGTCCATGACAACACCCTGCACCCGAGCTCCCTTGACCCGTCAGGTGCTAGCGATATGGAATAACTCGTGGCCGAGGTCCCATGGATCACGTCTAGGGCTCGATGTAGGTAGAGGGTGCCATGAGGCAGAACAGATGTAGTCGTCCACGTACTGATTATTAGAAGCACACAATAATCAGAGAAATCGTGAAACCAAGTGAGGGAGGGAGGGCATCGCCCTTTTCCTCATCCCAGGACCCAAAAAGGCATCCAGAGGGATTTATTCACGTGTACTCTTTCGGGATAACACAAAACCCACCGCAATCTCTGCAGAACAATTGCAGTTACACAAATCACGTGTATCAGACTCTACTACGAGTACGAGCAATCTCGACAGATTGTTCCAGTCTACCTACTCTGCCGGAGAGCATCGGTTCCATGATGAGAATGCCGTGCGTTTCGCTCGACTAAGACAAACGAAGGTGAGGCCAGTGCATGCCTCTCTTTTGCCCAAATCTGTTATTACCATGGCAAGCGTCTGCCCCGGCCATTTGACGCATGCTACGATAGAGGTGCACCATTTTTTTTCTGAGACTCCTCACTTGAGGAGCTCTGAACCTCACCCACAAACAAATTTTGAGTAAGCTGAAAGTGCAACCGGATTAAAAATCCCATCGCCTACGTACACAAAATTTTCAGATTGAAAAATATGAACGACATTCCAACGATTTTGGGTTAAGGAACCCCGTCATTCAGAAACTAAATAGCCAAAAAGTGCTACTTCTATCGTAGCACGCGTCATTTGTGCGAGTTAAAGCCCAGCAGAGCTCTAGCGGGAGCTGCGTCCTAGTCATGGTGTTACCTTCCCCGTTTCCGGGACTGGACGACCATGTAGCTTGGACGGGGGAAACGGGCAAACACTCTCTGTATCTCTCCTCACCGGACAATTGGTCTCTTGTGTACCAGTGAAACTCACAACCACCTAGCAAGGTGGGGTCGGTGCTGCACCCCCACGGCATACACCATCTCAATGACCTCCTTGCGGGTTCCATTGACCAACCCGACTTTCTGCAACAGACATTTAGTGAGCATGATCTTTGCCCCCGTAGCCACGAGCAATAACGTTTTTATCCCGTTCGCTGCATCCGGCGGCGCACACTTGCCGTCGCGCAGTTGTGCGTGGCCACCGATTTTTGGATGAGGGTGCCAATAGTCTTGACCGTGACGCCGTTGTACATGATAACCTCATCTTGTGACGAACGCAGCCCGGTGGCATCATCAAACTTAGCTCTCGTTCGCGGAGAATGTTTATCGGGGGTTCGCTGAAGGAGAAGTCTCCAGTCTTCCTTTAAAAAGCTCTTCATCCCGAGCTCGAGGGAGAATGTCGAGGAACCGTTGTTGTCCCACGTCTTCCGCTCCTGCCTCCCCTTTCCGCTGTACTTTATCGAGAATGAAGACTTCCATGAACTGGCGGGAAAATTAGAATCCCTCGTGGTTTAGCTGGTCCTTAGGATCGAGGGCATGGAGGCGTCTCCCTTCCACTAGCGTCGCCTACTCCTGATCCCTCGTCCTGATCATCGACATCCCTCCAAACGACTCTGATGTTTTTCCCGCGGCTTGTCGCATCTGACAATTAATCAAGACCATCTTCACTTGGCTCACCATGGAAAGGTCGTCAATTATGGTGTTCGTAATGCCTCTCAGACGTGCTTGCAAGTTGTTTAGACCATCTCCCTGCAGAGGTTTCCCGCCACGCACGGGAACGCGGAGGAGTCTGGGCAGAGTGCTCCTACCAATATCGAACGCCGCAATTCAGGTGGGTGCAGCCCGGCGAACTTGAGCGCCAAGAAGGTTCGAGAGCGTATACACGACCCACGTTTTCCCCTTCCGGCGGTGCCCAATACCAGCATGTGGAGAGCGCTATCCCCGTAGCCGGCATGGTGGCGCTCGACCATATCGAACGCTTGGCGCTGCCATTCATTTAGCTGACCAGGTAAAACACCAGGGATATCTCCACCATCTGTGGCTCTACCTCTGTTAGGTCGTCTCTGGGTGTCGATGAAGATGGCAGCCGACGCGAAGAACTGTGGTTCCTCCGCCAACCGTGGAAGGGTACAGTCGTGGTCGGTGATCCAGGTCGTGTTGGTCCCAGAATCATTCGTAAAGGCAAGCCCATTGCCTTCCATGCCAGCTGCACCAATCTATTTCGCAGGCACACCACGTAAAAGGCCGTCGTCGTCATCTTCCTCGTTTTGGGAGCACCTGATTTCCGAGAAGCGCTCGGAGAGACTCTCCCCTAAGTTTAGAAGCGCTCGGAGAGCTTCTGGGCTTATTTCACCTCAGGGATGCCGCCGCTCTCGTTCCTGTTCTGTAGTAAATGCTCCCAAACGGCACCTGCGCGCGGTCGCCTTCTGAGAGGGTGTATTCGTCACCCGCTGGTTCAAGGTACACCCCGCTGATGTCGATCAAAGCAGCGGCGATGTCTGTCCAGGGCTGGTGTGCTGTGGGGTGTCTAAGGCAGTAGTCATCATGTAGGGATCTACCACGAGCGCTCGCAATTACTGCCATTTTGAGACAAATCCGTTGTCAGCTTTGGGATGTCTATGCAGGTTTCTTCCCCTGCCGACGTAGTACTGCTGACCAAACTGAAAGCCGCTGAGTTCGATAATGTCGGGGAAAGCCTGCGATACCTCCCGCCGTGTTGCGTATCCATCCAGCAGGCACTTGCCGAGCGCTCGTCGTTGCCTGTTCACCAGTGCTTGGCGCGCCGCGTCCACCGCGACAATAAGCGGTGCGCAGTTGAAAGAGCTCGGCACGAACGTATTCCCATAATATTTCGGCAAGTTTGTTGGGCGGGGAGATCGCGGGCGCCGTCGGACCCAAAAAAGGCGCTTCGAAGCTTGCCTACGGGTTTGCCGGCTTTGTCGGCGCTCGCCATGACGCCCGTGAATTTAGCAAGCAGTGGCTTCGTCTGCTTGTCGCCTTTGATGACGTACTTCACCATGCATCGTACAGCCTCATCCCAGTCGAGGATACTTTTTGAACTGATGTTCGCCAGCCAGTAGAGAAGAGCGATGCGACAGTGAGGGTTAGCGTTGCCGTTTTTGCGCTGGTGAATACTTTCGCCCTGATCTTGCCACTGTCGATCTTCTGGAACTTGATGTGGGTACACTCACAGTTTTCAAAGGAAACCCGCAGCGGCACTTGAAAACGTCGAAAGACCCCCCCCCAGCAGACCAATTTCTTGCAGTACCCCTGAGGCCGGCTCGTGTGGCACTGTACGCAGTTGATGAGTGCGTCTTCGTCAGTCTGCAACGCTGCCGGATCGTCGACCAGCCTATCCTGGAAGTGGTTTTCAGAGCAAGGATACGGGTCCTACACCTCCGCACCCCCACGTTCCACCTGTTCCTCCAGAGACCTGGTGTCCTGGTGTGGAGAGTGCTCGCCAACCAGTCCGCGCACCGACACACCCCTCGCTTTGCATCAATGCCGCTGATGACTTTTCTTTCGACGTCTAGGCGCTGTGCGTGGTCGTTTGTTTCAGTGTCATTGTCAAGCTTCTCTTTGCCAGTACCCCAGCGTACGCAGTGTCTGTTTTCTACATCAGCCCCGTATCGTCATCGAGGTTGACACATACATGGGAGTGTATGCTCGCTCTTCCCAAGAACTCGAGCCGGTACCACTTGCACCTAGCCTTGAGAGCGCCGTCGAAAAAAGCCGCGGTGAATGCGTGCATCTTCGATCCGAACCATGAATCGATGCCGTGAGGGTTGTCGATATCGGTCCGTCGGCGCCCGGCTGGGCTGCCCTCATACCCCGGTGGTAAATGACGGTGTACGTCGAGCCGGAGCTTGTTTGCAGCGGAGAGAGTGAACAAGAGCGTGGCGCAGCAAATCGGCGCGAATATGGCCTGAATCTCCTATAAGGCAATATACTAGTGCGGGTTGGAGCCAGATATGTTGATCCCGTAGCGATAAATGCGCTGAATGAGCTTGAGTGCGTCTGCCTCCCCCGCCTGCGGGGTCGTTTCTAGCTGCTGAATGGTGAGTGGGCCGTCGCCGTCCGAATGCTTGAGATAACGCTGCGCCTGGCGAAACATCCGGTGGCGCTCGAGCATGTTCTAGCAACAGTGGCAGAACCGAAGGTGAGCGACGAACCGTTAGCAGGGTCGAGCAGAAGCACCCGTCGTGAAGAACTCGAGTAGATCCCGGAAGCCGTCCGTCGGTTTGACAGCCCTGACGCGGGCGGGGTTGATTAGGTCCCTTGTATCACGCGGAAGTAGCGTAGGGAAGGCCATCGACGCAAGGGCAGTAGTATGGAACTCGTTGAGTGGCGTGTCTTCCATGTTTCGCATGGCACAGGTACCCCTTGCCGGTCCCTCTGCCGGTCCTCCCGGCAGAGCATGCTCTCGATGGCTTCGTCCTCGAGCATAGTTTCCTCCCCTGCTTCTTGTAGGAACAACACTAAGTCTTCCTCCCCTCCCGCTGCTTCCCAATGTCCTCGCCCAGTGTCGTAAACGAATTTGTCGTTGGCGCCGGGCTGCGTCTTACTCGGGAGACCCATGACCGCGCTGTTATCTGACAAGCGTCGTAGGGCATCCGCGTTAGACTCACTGTTGCGGTAGTACGTACAGGTTGTTGACCTGGAGCCAGCGTTGGACTGCTTCCGCTTTCTCCCTTCGCGCGACGAAGTCTTTGTGCGAGTCTTAGTTTGCACCGTGGTGGGGCGCGACGCGGCAGGGGAGTTCGCCCGACAGGCGAGGAAGGCTCCTGGAGAATGCCGTGACGTCGTGGGCGATGTTGACGACGTGACCAACGTGCACAATTTTATCCCCCACTAGGCGGTGTACGCGCATTATTGCGGCTGTCCCTTAATTTGGGGGGGAGCATCTCCTGGGTTCATGTCGTTGACATTGGAGAATGCCCTCGTTGGATTGGGGTCGCTCCTGCAACGTTTGCACATGCAAATGTAGTCGCGAACGTATGTAGGGAATAGGCGAAAGTCAGATATTTAGTTTTCCGAAAGAGCAATAATATAGTTCAGATCGATGACCTGTGAGACGTAGTATGCTGGTATATAGAAAGAATGCGAGTACATATCATACATACTACTGTTGCTGCTGTACAACCGCTCTGTGTTTGGAAGACCGTATCTGTAGACAGCTCTAGACCTGCGCATTCCATTCAGTTTTTCCGAGAGATCAAGGATACCGTAAGGGGAACACTTTCAGGGCCTCCCTTTTCAGCGACTTAGAGCCCCTCGCGTGCGTATCTAGCCATGTACAATTCTGGCTCGCGACACGCACCGCGCTGGAGGTGGTTGATACGCTTCGCCAAGAAGATATGCTATAAGTCCGTGTTTGAGCGAGGTACAGGGCCGCCCGCGAAAATGGCATGTATTCGGGAGTGAAAACTGGGATGTGTCCCTTACTGTAACCTTGGTCGAGGTAGCATTACCCTACTTTAGGTAGTGTTGATTTTGACCTGTTCATTTTGTTGAGTGATCCGAGAGAGCGTTGCTCTAGTTTAGGTAGTCTTGGTTTGTATAATACGGCAGGAACAGTCGATTGCCCTCGTTTGTCTAGCAGGCTCTTTGGCGAGACGTTGGTACTTTCGGTGTAGCGTTCGAACACTATCGTGGTAGATTATATTTTTTTCATGTATTTTTGTTTTATTATAGCAGTTTCTTCATGGTTTAGATAGTCATAACTTCGAATACAACCTACGTGGCATGATAGGCGACCTGGTAGACTATGGCAGCTTGGGTTTGGAGTTCCGTGATCGTTATATTTTTGTTGCTCGATTTTTCTAAAACCCAAACGTTTATGATATACCTTGTAGTCAGTATATACGTAACTGGCACGAAGTTGAGGCGAGTATGTACCATATGATGGCGGGCTCCCAACAGTACCAGGCTGAATAATGCGAGTCCTCACCATGTTACTCTTGCTCCCAATTGTGTCGGTGCCCTGGAGAGTATCGGTGTATTTGAGTGGCACACACCGGCGCTACTGGGAGCCCTTACGAGTACCGCATACATGCTGGTCTTCTGTAATCCTGCCCTTCGCCAGATACTGCTGCACAGTACTGCTGTTCATGTTGCTGGTACGTATACACATCGGACAAACTCACCTGTATTGGGCAGTTTCTGTACACGCAACGCCTGTATGCCATCTCTCCGAGCACACGATAGAGATGAGGCTCCGTAACGCAAGCAAAGTATGCTGAAAGTTGCCCTCCATTTCGCCCATTGCCCAAGGAGCTTGGTAAAGAGGCATTTCCCGGTCGAATGCAGCACGAACGTCGTGGACGGCTTGCTGTTCAGCGCCAGCTGCAGACTTTGCCGCTTGCCATCGTTGCAGGCGCCGGGCGGCCGCGGCGTGCTGCCTCCTCTCTCTTCCTGCCGCTTGGCGTTGCTGGGGTCGAGCCTCGGTGACAGCGTCATCGGCAGCCCTACTTGTGCGGTGGGATGGGGGTGGCGCAGGGGTATATGGGCGGGAGAAGATAGTGTTATCGATGCTGTTGCAATTTAGAGACATTTTCAGGCAATGCATATCAACTCTATTTCCAAGTGGTTTGTTCCGAACGCACGGGTCGTTTTTCACGAGAGCGAAGGGACTGCGAACCTGTCTTCTGCGCGCCTGGAAGCCTCGCGCTGTCGACTCCTCTCCCTCCCCGCGTCACCCTCTGCCGTACGCCTCACCTCGCGTCGTTGATTCAGCATGTTCCTATTTATCGAGAGGAGAACGTTATGTTTGTGTTAGCGCTGGTGTTCGTGTGTCGGTTGACCGTTTTGAATTTGAATTGAGAGAGTAATTGTGTGTGTTGTTTGTGTAAAAGGCTCTGCTATACGTACTCTACTGTGCTGCAGCACTGTGTAGACTGCAGCACTGCTGCGCTCTGCACTATCGTCTACTACAGCACTGCTGTGCTCTCTGGTCTGCATTGTTGCAGTGCCACACCGCTGCACTGCTATACTGTAGCACTACTGCGCTCTGCTGCGTTGGTACTCTGCTGTGGTGTGTACGTACTACATACTGTGGGGCGGTGCATACCTTTATAAATTGCTCTGCTGCTCCCTCCTGCTGACATCTCGCCCCCTTTCATCTTTCTTCCCAAACGATCCGTTGATTGCCTTCTATGTGCAAGGCTCGATCTCTTTTTTCTTTGCCACCGTCGCCCGCTGAGTCCAGTCTAACTGCGCTGCTCTGACGCTGACGTTCTCTGGTCTCCTCCTTGCGTTGAGCGATATTTTGTTTAGTACCAAATAGAATTTCTCGACGATTGATGTTTGTGAAGTCTCTCGTTCGTTGGCGTTCGTGTCAATACACCAAACCACACCTCGATTATTGTCCATACCGTCCATGCCAAGCACAGACCGGAGCAATGGAAAGCGGGCCGAGCGATTCCCAACGCACCTACTATCCCTGTTGCTGTTGTTGTTGCACATGCTGCCCGTTCTGCTTTTGCTGCTGTCGAGTCTTGTGTTGCTGTTGCCGAGTTGTGCAAGAGTGTTGCTGTGGAGTTGTGTGATTCTTGTTATTGTCGGGATAGAAACAATCTGGATTTTGTTTGGTATATTCGGGTCGCCGGGTGGGACATCCACCACCAGTCACGAAAACTCGGGTACGCGAGCGAGCCTGGCAATGAGACCCTACTTTTGTGTCGACGTCGGAAATTTGAAACTCGCTTCGTAAAATTATGGCAAGGCAAACCAAGCCAGTGTCAGCATAGAACTAAAAGGTATCGTAGCCGCCAATCGTTTTTGGAAACAAGAATTAGATGTGAAGACAACAAAGGCGCATTTTATTACCCCTTTCTTTACCCTGTTCGGATAACCTCATTCATGGGTTGTACGAAGAGTAATCGGTAATCGGAGATACCCAGAGCTGCCATCTGCGCGCAGGAGAAGACGTAGCTGTAGTTGTGTATTAGTGCATCACTCCCATGAAGAGGGGAACAGGTAGAGTAAAATATGACGTGGTTAAAATCTTGCCAAAATATGAGGTGTCAAGATGTGGACACGTCCCTCCTCCGTACTCTCCGCATCACGCGACAAAAGCACTGGACATCACAAGCCAAGTTCAGCATTTCTGACACCTCCATATTCCACAATCGAGCCTGTCTGATGCCCGATGAATTTCGTCCCATACCATATCATGTATTCCAACTATACAACGCCCACATTGCGGCATGCCAGACAGGAAGCAATCAACAATCTTGTAGCTACGTAATAACTCACGTATTGTATACCAGGTATACCACGGCTAGCTTCATGGCTAACGTACCAATACATATATATATAGATTATGACCAGCGACAAGCAGCCCCCACGAGCCCGTATACCATATAATGAAAAGACTTTCCTAGCTTTAGGGTTACACATTATATCATACCAGGTACGTAGGAAGAAAGCTCCGAGAACCATATTCGCAGAATGAGTAGATGGGATGCTACATATCGAAGATTCCCAGATCCATTTTTTGTATCAATCACGCAAGTATGGCTGGATGAATCAATCCAGCGGATCTCTCGTATGTCTAGATCCGTATGTACCAGGTACCTTGCAGTCATACACATCACACGACCTGTGAAATACTAATTACACCAATTAGTCCATCCACCTGTTTCTAATCTATGATATGGGTTACTCGTAACTAGCAGTCTGCAGTTGCTTCCAACCGACATAAGCCATTACACAAGTGAACATCCCCCTTAATCGTGGCGTTGTCGTTATGGTTTGCCTCCCATCCTAAACGAAAAAATATCAAAATCTTAGCCTTCCAAACGATAAGTGGTAGTGTTTCCACTGTGAAATGTACTCCCAAGATGTATACCCAATACCAACCGAAGTTTTTGCAATACGCTTTATTCCACCGTCAATTCCGAAGTTCAAAACCCGAAAATCAATTCCCAAAATACCAGAATACCAAGTTTCAAACTCAAAGATTCAACTGCCACACCAGAAACTGGAACATATACAAGTATCTCGAACTCAAGAATGATTTCAAAATCAAAGCACCAAGAACCAGAACGAGAATATCAAATTTTAAACAACCATTTCCATTTCAAAACCCATATGATACAAAAGACAGATGAGTTTCGACGAAATCCTACATCTCACAGCTGTTGTGTATTTTTAATTTTTTTATATAAAAAGACCAGAAAAGTCGATGTCAAAATCAAAATCACACTAATTTATCCGAGCAATGTGCACTCTGTATGATGAAAGAACCTTGTCGTGATCAACCCTGGCGCGCATGACGCATGCATACGTTCATACGCGTTGCAAGCTGTCGAGATGTTGTGGCATTGGCCAGGACAGGGTAAATGCGATATGTTGACATTTTGTTGTGTAGACGTATAATGGTGTGAACATAACGCGTAACTGGTAAAATGTATGATTGATCCTTGCAATTTACTGCGGACGTTTAAGCTGAACTCCGTATAATCTATACCAGGTACTTGGTACGCATCCACATCCCACATACTCGTGTACTTGAGACACTTATTGCCTGATTGAAACCCAAGGCGTGTAGACTAC
Organism: Laminaria ephemera; assembly: GCA_036873875.1. Classification (NCBI taxonomy): domain Eukaryota; class Phaeophyceae; order Laminariales; family Laminariaceae; genus Laminaria; species Laminaria ephemera. The sequence goes on along the minus strand of JAYJMJ010269008.1, from coordinate 2,909 downwards.
TCGTGCTACATTCTCGTACGCACAGTGCGAGTGTTCCGAAATCCTTGGTTTCCCCGTGGGGTTATATTGATCCCAGCCGGAGTCAGTACGAGGAAGGAGTGCCTCCTGTGTGACCCCGTATCTGAGTTCCGAAAACGGAAGGAGCTGGAGGAAAAATTGCAGCGGTATTAGACGGAATGGAATTAGAAAAACAAAATAGGATCACATGGGGCTCCATGGGATGTCTCATTCATAGGTTCCCACGGACGATTCCTGGGATACGTTGTGTTTTCATTGCAAGAATCCCATGAAATCCCCTGCAACCATCTGGAATTTCCTGGAATGCCATGGAATCCAATGAGGCTGCCCACGACACTAAAACGCGGCATAGTCTATGGTATTCCAATTTTTTCTCCTATGGGAATCATGTCCAACTTTGAATGGGAATCCTACACCCTGTGAGATGTACGAGTATGATATAATTCGCATGAGAGTTTCCACAGCTACAGTAGGTTCCGATCTTAAATCCCGTACGATACCGCATGGGGTTTGCCATAGCATATGCCAATTGGACGTCCCCATGCGTGCACAGAAGTCTCAAGGGAAGCCTCGTGGAAGGTCCCATGCGATCTTATGGCACTACCTCGCAGATTCCAAGTGCATGGGATCCCGTACTTTCCGCACGGGAATTGCCATGGGTCTCATAGGACTTAAAATGGAACGGACCGACGTCTCATGGAGCTCGCTGTTGGATCTAGTTGCCCTCGTCATGACTTGCTCCGTATGCCTTGTTATCGGCTTCGCTATGGGCCTTCCCACTGGCCTTCCAATTGGCCTTCCTATGGGCCTTCCCATGGGCGTTCCCATAGGCCTCCCCATGGGCCTTCTCGTGGGCCTTCTAATGGGCGTTCCGGCAGGAGGACACAAGGCCTCTAGGACGTCCCATGCGAAGTTTCATGCAAAGCTCGATACATCAAATGGGAAGCACGATGCACCTCATGGATAATCACGTAGGAAGTCCCACCCAGCCTATGGGACATCCTATTACTACAGACATATGCATATCATGGGTAGTTCCATGGGGCCTGTCACGTCCCACGGGAAGTCGCATGGGCATTCCATTGGGAGGTCATGCGCCCAGGGTACATCCCATGGGAAGTTTCATGGCCTATGAAAAGCCCTTCGGAAGTCTAGTAGGAAGCTCGACGCATCTAATCGCAAGTCCCATGGAGACAGGCTTATATATATGGTGCAACAACGCAGCCCATGTGACGTTCTATTAGGCTTGTCAGCTCCCGTTGAAATTCCCCTGGGAAGCTCGATGCTCCACATGGAAAGTGCCATGAGCCTTCCGATTGGAGGTGACACGTCTCGTGGGACGTCCGATGGAATTCCGATTGGACTTCCGCGTTGCTTGGATTGATGTATGTCACAGCAACTCCGATGAGAAATCGATGTCCCATGGCGTTTAAATTCACCTACACCACTCCTACACTTCACTTTTGTAGGGTTTTCCCAGTTGTTGCGAGCAAGAGTCTTCCCAGGGTAATGCGATTTACCGTAGATAGAGGATTACCAAGGTGTTGTGACCTAAACTATTGCAAAGGAAATGAAACCTGTACACTATCAAGGTTTAGCGACCTAGAGGCATACCAATTGTAATGTCATTGCTTTGGAAGACCGGTAATTACTCGTAGATATCGGTGATTCACTGGGAATAGGGATTGGAAGGTTTCCATGGAAATAGGGTGGCGTACCGTATGAAGGGAATAACAGGTGGGGCATTAGATAGCCCCCCCGGCTTAGTCTTCATTGGAGCGTGGAAATGAAATAAGCTGCAATCTTCAAGCTCCAAGCAACGAACACACGTGAGTAACGACAATGACCAAGCAACACCCAAGCAACAGTCTAACCTGCTGGGAGACGGTCTGTGCCTCCCACCCAGTCACCTTTCACAATCCCATCATCCAAGCATCAGGTCCGGGTTGGGGGTAGGGTTAAGGTCGGTGTCAGATAATCGGCTCGGGTGCTGGTCGTTTGCCTCGCGTTTGTCAACATATTGGTCCGCACCAACCATACACTTACGTATTTAAGTGGGGGTACTTCGCATGCGTTAGTCCGTTTCCCACGAGAGGTCGTAGGGGATGCGCATTTTCCCCACGGGACCTCAAACGTATTTCCCATGGAACATCCCATCATACCCATCGTATTTCTCGTGATTCGCATGGAAAATCCGTGGGATGCATGGTGTATCCCCTTACTTTCCATGGTACCACCCACGGGAGCATTCGCTTCTCATGGGACTCCCCATGGGGCTTCAGACGGGATGCATCGCTCTTCCCATGGCCTATCATGGGTAAAGCTTTGCTTCCGATTGGACCTCCCTTCAGACACTCCACTGGTGTTCCCGTGCGATTTCCCATGGGACTTCTCATAGGATCCATAAGATCGCATGGGAATATCTGACGCATGCTACGGTTGGTGGAGGTGCACTATTGTTTTTCTGAGGCTACTCACTTGAGAAGCTCTATACATAGCCCAAAAAATAGTTTTAGAAAAATTTTAAAGTGCTCCACGGCGAAGCATTCCATGGCATAGGTATAAACAGAAACTTAATTCCAAAAAAAGACTGAATTTCCGACGATTTTAGCCCAATCATTCAGAAAATGTATCAGCCAAAAAGTGCTACCTATATCATAGCACACGTCACCTACGTATGGGATCCCAGTGAATTCTACGGTAATCTCTGTGACATGTCCTGTGGAGCTTCCAATGGGATCCATGCAATATACCTGGTAGCAGAGTAATTATATTGGTCCATGGGAAGATCTGTATGGTCCCGTGGGACTTTCCACGGGGCGCCGTATGGGCATCCATGCGATGCCCCATGGAATGTCCCATGGAATGCCTGGTATCGTGTTCCATGGAGA
>JAYJMJ010268976.1:0-13186 GCA_036873875.1 Laminaria ephemera | reverse complement strand
ACCTTAATTCTCCCGCGTTCAAATAAACGGCAGATTACGCCTCATCGGTTCCCGAAACGGCATAATCCTCTCCTTTTAAGGAGCCCCGTCATTCAGAAATCCGTTTTCAGACTAAAAAAGTGCTACCTTGTTGTAGCACGCGTCTCACCCAAAAACTGACTTCGAGAAAAAACGTATGCTTAAAAAATGTTAAGCTTAACCCGATGAACAATCCTATGGACTACAGTAGGTAGACGCACGCTATGGTAGGGGTACTGTACCGTTTTTTGGCTTTTAGACGTATGCTACGATGGGGGTACTGTACCTTTTTTTGGCTTTTGGCCAAAACAGTCTGACAGACGGAGCTCCTATTACGGAGGACCATAGTAAATAGGACCCATGGCATTCACAAAAACCTATAGATTACCCTGTTTTTACTAGCCATATTTGGTCCTGATTACTATGTTCCCCCGTAAATAGCTTGCCATCTACCCAATATCGTTGGACTACCATTTGTGTATATCAAAATATCAACATTGCCGCTAGGGGAAGGAGGACTGCGGCCAATGACCTGGGGATGGAAATGCTGATGAGGAATAGGATAGATTATACCTGGTAGCTAAAAACGGAAAGATGTGGGGAAGGGAAACTGGGAAACAGTGATGGGCAGAGAGTCACAGGAGAGATACTACTGCTTGACGGGAGGATATTCGATTTATATCGGAACGGCATCTACGCCACATTGTCGGAGGGAAAAAACGATACCTGGTATTAATAAGATAGTATCAACATTATTACTCGTTGTATACCTAGGTCATGGGATTGTTCAATCGTGCTTTTCGCTTTGTTTTTTTCCCCAAAGTCAGCTAGGTGTTGGGTGAGGTACGGAGCTCCTCAAGTGAGGGAGGAGCCTCAGGAAAATTACGTGCACCCTTCCCGTAGCATGCATCGTTATGTAACGAATAACACTGAAAAACGCCGCGTGCTATGTTAGAGGTAGCCCTTTTTGCCTGAGACGGTTTCCAAATGACGGGGCTCCTTATCCTAAAATCGTCAGACTTTCGTTTCTTTTTTTTTTGGCAAATCATTTTCAATGTATACCTGGGTGGTCTCATCTGACTGAGTTGTTCAGTGGGGAGTACTTTTGTTTTCCCCCCAAAATCAAATCGGTATCGGGGAGGAGGATAGAGCTCCTCAAGTGAGGAGCCTCAGAAAAAAAATGTTGCGCTTCTACGGTAGCGTGCGTCAAAAGAAAAACGACATTCCAATGATGTTAGGTATTACGGGGGACCATAGTAATCAGGACCAAAAATGGTTAGGAAAAAAAGTGGGATATATAGGTTTTTGTGTATATCGTGGGTCCTGATTACTATGGTCCTCCGTAATAGTGTTATGGTATTACCTTGGAGAGGACGGCAATTACCTGTGTCGCCGGGTAATTGGGACGTTTTGGTATAGTTAGGAAGGCGTTTCGTGTAAGATGATGAAGAGACCAGGTGGAACCATCCACCTGGGTTTCAGTCTTCCATCCGGCTGGTGATCTCAATAAAGCTGCTCTTCTTCTGTCTCTAAGCAACGAACACACGTGAGTAACCTCGAGTACCCCAAGGCATAGGCTGACCTGCATGGAGGTAGTCTGTCCCCTCTACCTGAATCGTTACAGTAGTAAGTTATACCCTTAGGGTAGCATGCGTCCACGCTTTCTCTGAAGACGCGCTTGCAGGGGGTGTCGGGATGCCGGTACATTAGCCAAAAAACATGCTACGAGGTAGACACATGTTACGATGATGAGGAATAGGATAGATTATAGCTAAAAATGGAAAGATGTGGGGAAGGGAAGCTGGAAAATAGTTGGCAGAGTCATAGGAGAGATACTACTGCTTGGCAGAAGGATAAATGATTCATTGCAAAACAAGAATGACATTCCGACGATTTTGGGTTAAGGAGCCCCGTCGTTCAGAAACAAAAAAAAAAGCCGAAAAGTGCTACCTCTGTCCTAGCACGCGTCGGTTTTGAACCCACACCGTCATAATCGTATGCTGACAATAAATTGTAACGGCAATATGTTTGTGTACACGCGCGGCAGGGCTGTTCGCTATTACGGGGGGAACAGAGTAATCAGGACCTAATATGGCTAGTAAAAACGGGGGAATATATAGATTTTTGTGTATATCATGGGTTCTATTTACTATGGTCCTCCGTAATAGTCAACTTGCCAACTTGCATCCTAGGATTGAGCCATGGTTTTGCCACACGGTGGCATTCTGAGTGCAATTTAATGAAGCTAGATACCAGGTACACGGTATTGGATACCTGGTACCACTCTGGGCGTAATTTTTTAAGACCGTCAGGGTAATAACATTCAATCTAAACGGTCCTTACATTTATGTCCAGAAAGGTGTATGACAAGTAAACAACCCAAGGCAAGAGTAAGGGCACTGCACAGCCCGGCTCATTCTAGACTTAAACTTATCTCAGCATATCCGGAGGTTGCCCTCGGTACATTCTCCCACCTATCAGCCATCCTCAGCTCTTAATTGCCGACGGGAAAATTATTTTGCAGCCCGGCTCATTATAAACTCTTACAGAACTGCACTAAGAACCACTTGTGAGGCGGACTTCTGCACCTTGTGCATACTTTCTTGCATATCAGGGGGGGAGGGGCAAATTTGGCTCGGTTCGCTCGCCTAGCTTAAGTCGGCAAGAAGCCAGCCGAGTTGCCGACTACAGTCAGCTAGTTGGCTAAGGGCACCTACCGATTAGTTATTAATTTTTTTGACCCTGCCGACTCACAGGTCTAGCTGAAAACTCACCCTCGAGCGAATGACAAACGCCTGCTGAAGAAGAACTTCCGCCGACAGGTAGTCAATCATAGAATCATCGAATCTGATCCCAGCAGGTGCAGAGGCCGAAAAAGAAAGAAAAACAACGAACGAGAGCATGTTGAGGGTGATTGCGCTTTTGCGTCGGGAGGGACATCTGTACATATCCTCCGCCCGAATCCCGCAAAATAATTAATTAGCCAACCCCAAATTTACTATTTGATCATCAAGCCGGGGGACTGCGGCCAATGACCTGGGGATGGATTATTGATGAGGAAGAGGATATAATACAACTAAAACTGGAAAGATGGGGGGAAGGGAAATTGGGAATAGTAGGCAGAGAGTCATAGGGTAGATACTACTGCTTGACGGAAGGGTATTCGATTTATATCGGAACGGCGCATCTACGCTACATTGTCGGAGGGCTAAAATAATAATAATCAGCTATTACCCCCATAAGAGCAGTCTCCCTTGAATGTTGAGAGAAATGAGTAATTTCACCCTGCATCACTACCACCTATGGTACCAGGGACCGTTTACGGTAATTGCTCGTTAAGGATATACGGAGTATTTCATAACGGAGCTAGTGGTTGGTAGGTCCAGTATATATATATATATCGCTTGATTTCGTATTGCGAGCGTGCTTTCTGTGGTGTTTACTCTCCAAGCTCTCCAAGAACTGAGGTAGTGAACTTTCTCCCACGTCAGACACTTCATGGCACGCACGCCCAATACAAAGTAAGCTCTTTGGAGCACCCCTGCAAAAAACGACTTGCTAGAACAGTGATACTTCCTACTATATAGCCAACGCTCCGACATGTTGCCTTCGCAGCTTGCGTTCGGCGGAGACACACGCACACACATATATGCATATATATATATGGCAACATGTATCGCGTTTTTGGTTTATAAAAATCCTGCATCAAGTAAGAATTTGAGACTCGCCCAAGTTAATTGTTTGTTTTTGTAGGAGACGGTGTGACAATGCCGTCTCCCTCCAAGGTGGAGGTGCACCACTATTGATGCACGCTACGGCAGAGGTGAACCATTGTTTTTCTGCGGCTCCTCACGTGAAGAGCTCTATATACCTCTTCCAAAACCTGATTGGGGGGGGGGGAATATTAGCGCTACCTGAGGAACAAATCCCATAATAGCCTAGGTATACAACGAACAAAAAAATTGCGACAAAAAAAGAAAGAAATTCCGACGATTTTGGGGTTAAGGAGCCCTGTCATTCAGAAACAACGTTTCAGACAAAAAAAGTGCTACAGTACCTGTTATCTCTATCGCAGCACGCGTCTATTTAGAGCAATAAAAGGGGTGGAAGAATGAATGAATTGTTTTTTCTAGGAGATGCATATAACTACAATCATGTCCAGATGACGTCATCTCGTTTTTTGCAGAAGGAAAAACAACCATAACGCCCGAAACCATGGCCGAGAAAGGCGCAAAGACTGAAGCCCGCAAGTGATACACATTATTAGACTTTTCCAACCATTTTGCCCCATGGCACACGTCGCGGCACGTTTTTCGGCCTTTATTTCGTATGGGTTAGGGTTAGGGTTAGGGTTATAGGGTTAGGGTGGGTCAACCATGGCTACGCCAAAAAACACAATAATGTGCCACACCCCCGCAACGTCAACTTTGAGCACAACCCCTTTCATTGGAGTTTTAAACAACGCATACGGCCCACACTTCGGTAGGCCTTACCACTTATCCTACACTATAGTTAACGCACACTGTGTACGAGACGAAGAAGGCTAGCCCTAAACATTGGTTGATTGGGTTGGGGTTAGAGTTCGGCCACTTCTTTGACGATATAGTTGACGCACACTGTGTACGAGACGAAGGGGGCTAGCCCTAAACAATGGTTGATTGGGTTTGGGTGAGGGCCAGGGTTAGTTATATACGTCTCGTACGCAGCAGCGAACCCCACACTCACCGGTCTAAGAGGTTGATCCCAGATTTTCTTCCCAGCGCGATCATGGCTTTGGTCCCACTGACCACCGCGGCGGTGCAGATTGCATATTTAACGTCGGGTAGGGGTTGCACGGGGGAGGAGAGCAGAGTTAACCTTTCTACTACTGCAACCAGTATCCCAGCTAGCTCTCCAAGTAGCTTGTACCCAAAAACGTGTGAGAGATTATACAAGTCCACGCTACAAAATAGTAGCGTTTTGTTGTTGTAGAGAAAGAACGGTATGTATACAAGTCTCAAATGCGTGATCTATGGATGCAGTTCTAAGGACGTTAAGGGAGTTCGCGCTAGAAATTGTTCTTCACCCTCGTAGACCCTAGAGTACAGGCCTTGAACCGCGAATCTCAAGGATAACCGGATGTTAGTGTTAGTGCCCGATCACCAGATGCCGCAGACGTACATGTGTGCTTATTCTTCCGCTGGGATTCCCAAAGCTAAGATGTACCGGAGGGTCAATACTCTACAAGTGCAGTATATATGTGTTCATCACAAACATAAAACAATTTTAGCCGCCGTCAGGGACACCGTGATCTCCACGATTCCAAGGGCAGATAGTGTACAGTTGAAGAGTTTGTTGCACCTTGCGATCGCGATCGGTATTTACTACGTGTCCATCACCACCGAAAATACATTTATGCTGCCATTTTTACGTTTCCTACAGAGTCCTTGCCTCACCACTAACACTGCTGTACCTCGCTGTTTTGTTGGCCTTTAGCTTGGACAGGGGGGACTCCCATCTCGATCCATTTTATTATATTATGATTATGTTTGCCATCTTCTAATGTGCAGCATGAGCTTCGATGTCGATCACTCTTGAACATGCCCAGAAACAGGTTTTAATACCTATCCTACAGCCTCCCTGCCCCACCAAATTATTACTGGACCTTGCTGTTTTGTTGGCCTTTAGCTTGGATAGGGTGAACTCCCACCCTGATTCGGCGTTTGACTGTTTCCGACCGGCGCCGGCGCGGTACACCGAAGGCGGAGCGTTGGGGACGGCTTTACCTGCTGCCGAAGGGAGGACGTTGCGCGTTTCCGCAGCACTAGAGGTCAAATGAAGAGGTCAAAATTCGTCTCAAACGTGGATCGCACGGTTGTGCTAAAAATATATCAGAAAAGCGTCACTCTCGTACTGTAAATGTAGTAATAGACTCACCGCCAAAAGATGTGTCTTTCCGACGGGTAACAGGTGCGCGGGGAAAGCCCCCATAGCCTCCAGCGTTGCCCCCTGCACCCCCCCACCCGCTACTGCGACCCCCCCGAACCGGGAGCCCTGCCTTGATGTTGCTGGTCGACTCACGCTGCGAATGGAGTGCATGCGCGAAATACATAACACAAAAAAAACAAGTATTGCTGTTGTTATTTTTGACATCCTCTAATGTGCTGCATGTGCAGCATGAGCTTCAACGTCGTTCACTCATAAACATTTCCAGAAAGTAGGAAGACCCTAACCCTAACCCTAACATGACGTTTGGCATCCGACAATGTGCAGCATGAGCTTCGACATCGATCACTCATACAAATATTCCCATGAAGGAGAAAACCGAGGGAAACCAAAGAAAAGGAAACCTACCCGCGAAGTGTATAGTTCCGCAAGTAACAAAGGGAATGGGGTTGATTGGTTGGGTGCTCACTCACTCCCTTGCCGAGTCGCCGGTGTCGTTCTCTGCTGTCGTTTTCCGCGGAGAGCTGGTTGGTGATGCCTTTGGCGTACCAGGGGATGTCTTCCCCGAACATTACGGATGGCGATGCCCCCAACTGTAGGTGTTAAGGTATTAGCGTGTACGGTAAGAGGTTAGTCTAAACAATGTTCTACCCAGACGAGCTCTTATAACACGGCATTATCAGCAACGGTGATAAAGCACAAACACATGTGACTGTGGCCGACTATTAAGAGCTGCTTCGCTCTCAACCCTCCTGGTGGCAATCTAAACACAGGGTCATTTATAGTCGCTTCGCTCTCAACCCTGACGGCGACAACCTGAACCCGTGCTCAGTTTGGAGAGCTCTGGCCGAGGTCGGGCCCGGAAGGCGTGGGATTGGGATCAGGGTGCCAAGTGGGCAAGCGGGACAGTTTTGGCAGCAAAAGAAATTGCGTGGTAACGACTGCAAAACACTTTGGGCAGCAAAAAACAACTACGTGATGATGCCTGTGGAGGCAACAATCCTCGTGCGGGGACAGAGCGTTCGATCAGTTAGAGGTAGGAATGCGGACAGGGTCATGAAAAGGAGAAGATGTGAAGAGTAGGAGCACCAGCAAGAACGTGACTACCCTGTAGAAGTGCTCGTAGTAGGAGGGGGAACGTCATAACCCCGGCACAGCACACGTCTCCCGCGCATACAAACACACTTCTCATGCGCATACAAACACATATTTCACGCGCATACAAACACACCTTTCTCGCGCATACAAGCAACATTCCCGCGAATATAAACACAGATTACACGGGCATTCAAACACACATTTCACGCGCACACAAGCAACATACCCGCACAACGAACACTGCAACAGATGGTGCCAACAAATGATGTGACCTATACGACCTTGGGTATGCCTAGCTAGCGCCCCACCTTCCTATTTGACGCGGGAGCGACCTGTCCACGATTACAACATGATTACAACAAAATAACCGTGTTTGCGCGGCACGCGGTTAACCCTTTTCGAAACGCACTCACGTTTTTGGAGACTAAATGCCTGGAAATGCTTCTTCAACCACGTAATAATACGAACCGAAACGCCTACGTACGATTTATTATTTATACAAACAAACCACGGATTACTCTTGGTTCGGTTTCCGAACTCTAATGATCCTCTTCGTTTTCGGGACTAACAATTGTGCGATGTTTTTTGCGGGAGTTATTTATTTGGTACATATTATTGCATGCGTCACTCTTTCATATATCATATTAATACCTCCTTCTTGATCCATACGGACGCCTCTTCCCTGCGCTTCTCCACCGTAGAGGGATCCACATGAGCCAGCTGGCGAAACTCCGCTTCCCGCAGTAGCCATCGAGGAAATATCGCACCATGAACGCCGCCTTGGTGGTGCCCAGACCCCCCACAACCACCATCACCACCACCATTATTTGCAGCAACAGATTCAGAGTCGATGCTGCGGGTGGCAACTCTCCTGGCTTCTTCTGCTGACTTTGAAGCAATCCTCCCGTTCGGAAGTCTTGGCACCCGGCTTGTCGCTGTTGCTGGTCTCTTTCTCGAATTTGTACTGGACGACCAGGCTGCGAAGGAGGGAGTATTGTGGTGGGGAGCCTGTCTTGTCCGGCGATCTAAGAATTGTCGTTTCCCCCTCCCCGGACTGTTGTTGTTGATCGTGGCTGTGCGTTTTCGACGGGCAGTCGGTAGGGAACGTGCACATTAAAAAGACTCCTTGGAAGGCCCCCGGGGAACGTTATTATGCGATAGAATCTTGAGGCGTGCTCCGAGAGGGGTAGCACTTTTGGCTATTACGGGGGATCATAGTATTCAGAACCCATGATTAAGACAAACACCTATATATTCCCCTATTCTTACTATTACAGAGGATTATAGTAATCAGGACCCACGATATACACAATAACCAATATATTACACTGTTTTTAATAACGATGTTTGGTCCTGATTACTATGTTCCCCCGTAATAACCATATTTGGTTCTATTTACTTTTGTTTCACCGTAATAGAAGAGTTTCTGATATGACGGGGCTCCTTGTAACCCAACACTGTATCGTCGGAATGTTATTCTTGTCTTGCAAAGTTGTTCGTTGTATCCCTAGGCCATGGGCTTGTTTAGTCGGGTTGCACTCTCATTTTTTTTTTGAAACTTTTGGTGTTTGGGTGAGATATAGAGCTCCTCAAGTGAGGACCCTCAGAAAAATTGGGTGAACCCCTACCGTACTATTACGAGGGTACATAGTAATTAGAACCAATATGGTTAGTAAAACTAGGGGAATATATAGGTTTTTGTGTGTATCGTAGGTTCTTATTACTATGGTCCCCCGTACTATTAGTAGCATGCGTTTGTTGAATGTCGGTATAGACGCGAGCTACGTTAAAGGTGGCACTTTTTGCTCAGTTTTGTTTCTGAATGACGGGGCTCCTTAACACGAAATCGTCGGAATTTCATTTGTTGTTTTTTGCAAATATTTTTCGTTGTATACCAAGGCCATGGGATTATTCTTCGGGTAACACTTGTGCTTTTCCTCAAATCAGTTTTTGGGAGAGGTGTTAGAGCTCCTCCAATGAGGAGCCTCAGAAAAACTTTGATGCACCTCTACCGTAGCATGAATAAACACCGCATACAAAAGCACACGACAGCAGCCTGTATTTCTTGCATGCAGGGGCACAGTAAAGCCGGGACTCCTTCGCAAAACATCCGAGCAAAGTCACCGCGATTTACTAAAATACATACCAGGTAGAAGCCAAGATATGAAGATACTGTTATGGTATTACGTCGGAAGGCCGGTAATCACCTGTAGATATCGGTAACTAACTGAAAATAGGTATTTGGAGGGTTTCCATAGGAGTAGGGAGACGTATCTCAGATGGAAAGACAGGGGACAGATGGGTTCTGATGAACTCATCATACCCTCAGTCTTCATCGGAGCGTGGAAATGGAATGATAAGCTGCTATCTTCAAGCTCTAAGCAACGAACACACATGAGTAAAGACGATGACCCAAGCAATAAGTTAACCTGTTAGGAGATGCTCTGTGTCCCCCTACCTTGTCACCTCACAATTGGCGTCGTCGGCAGAAGTTTTGCTTTTGCTTCTTGAGTTGTCTACGTCTCTTGTCCTTTTTCTTGACGTTTTCCCCGGTTTCGTAGCCTCAGAGGTGTGGGAATGGGTTTTGAGGAGCCGTACCTTCGACTCATGTTCTAGTTCGTGGAACCGGGTTTCCCCGAATTTGCCCATAGTTCTGCATATACGGCTCATCAGAGTGGGCTAGTGTTATGGTATTACGTTGGAAGGCCGGCAATTACCTGTAGATATCGGTACCCACCTGAAAATAGGTATTTGGAGGGTTTCCATATGAGTAGGGAGGCGAATCTCAGATGGAAAGACAGGGGACAGATGGGTTCTGATGAACCCATCATGCCCTCAGTCTTCATCGGAGCGTGGAAATGGAACGATAAGCTTCTATCTTCAAGCTCTAAGCAACGAACACACATGAGTAAAGACGATGACCCAAGCAATAGGTTAACCTGCTAGGAGATGCTCTGTGTCCCCCTACCTTGTCACCTCACAATACGCTCATACACGCTGCCGCTGTTTTTTAGTCGTATTCCCACCTCCTTGCGAGCGCTTGCCGTATACCCGTACCTGGTATACCGTTTCCATCGAAGCCATGTGCAAGAGACTGCTGCCCCGCCTGGTGTCTGTTGGAGTAAGTCTCGTGTTTGGATATGTCCAGGATGCTTAGTACCTTGTCCTTAGGGTTCCGGTTCGAGGCAACCCACTGGGCAAAGACAGCAGGTCGGAGAGTGAGTAGCAAGCGAAAACGAGCTGAATGAACGAACGGACTCGCCGGTCTAATTATGAACATACTTGCAGGTACTACTGCTCGGGAGGAATTACGCCAGTTTTTCCCTTTCAAGTCCCAAGATTTAACAAAGTCTACTATTCATACAATGTAGACTTTTCGCGTTGCTCGAGATACTGCTCTAGAGTCTACTTTACAACTGTCTCAAGAGCGAACGCAACGATTTGTTTTAGCACGGGCGCCCCGCAGCTACGGCTCACGCTACATGAAAAGGCTGCGGGGCTGCTCTACTGCTGACGACAGCGCGCACTCTGGTAGAATTAATTAATAAAGTGCGTGGACTGCTGGGTGACATCATGCATGCCTTGCTTGCGACATACAGAAGCATGTTGGCACACGTACAGGGGTGCGTGCGGGTTTGATCGAATGGAGAGCACGTGGTGCATTGACGGGCATAGACGAAAAATGTCATAGCGAAGCTCCGCCTGCTGGCCACTTCGCTCATCTCCACCTCCTTCCGTACCGCTTCGGTGCCCTCGACGAGAGAAAATGCGCAGCAAGCGATATGAAGGCACTGCATACCAAGCTGCGGTGTTTACGTACTACTGCTGTAGGTACCAAGCACTGGACTTATTGGGTTTGAATCACGCCGCCATCATACATATGATATCATGATACCCGAAAACCGAAAAGTCACGCATTCGAGGAAAGAGGAAAATGTTAATCATGCTATCACCTCGGCTGTGTTGGGAGTGTAGCTTGCGGCATCGGCCTGGTCGCGCTCTCGCTTGATGTTGCTCGAGTGGTTCATGACATGTAACCATTCCCACTGCCGCTACTGTTGAATCGCTGCTGCTGCTGCTGCTGCTGCTGCTGCTTTTGAATCACTGCTTCCCTGGTGTTGTGATCGCTGCTACAACATGTGACAAGCGGCGGGTTTATGCTGCATAGTAATAAGCCTATGAAGGTCTACGGCAAAGGAACACAAGAGGTATGTACGATGTGTCGCGATGGCGTGGTCGTGGCTCACACGAAAAATCGAAATAAAAGGTATTCACGTTACATAATAACGGGAAAAGATCCAAAATCCAAAGGTATCCAATGGCCAACGACCAACGACCAATGAATGTTCATGTCAAGATTTTAGATTTTTCATTATTCGATCTCATTATTAGATCTTAGATCTTGGTTGTTGCATCACAGCAGCAGTACAGATAACAAGATCTTGTGCGAGTTACCGAGTCACCATCTGATATATTTGTTTCTCGATCATGGCGGCTTCGTCCGTAACTGCGCCGCTTTACAGCAGCAGTGCTGCCGGGGTGGCCTCCATGATCGAGATAACCTGTCCGCGGGTCCCCTGTCAGACTGTGTTGTCAACTGGCGCAAACCCTGTACAGCAGTAGTTCAGTTGTACCTCCTCCTTATGATTACGACACGCTACTTTTTTGTCGCAAAAGCGAAAAAAAAGAACATCGCGTACGTAACTCTGTCGTCAACACGACCACATCCTACGATCCCAACCCAAAACCAACCCAACCCAACCCAACCCAAACAACAGCCTTGGCGTCTGTTGACAGCTACCAGTATCTAATAATAGCCTCACACCGGAGTACACGTATGGACGTCGTTAGCATCAAAGGCAAACATCCGCCACCGGTTGGTTGTAGACCGAGGAACAACAAAAACCATACAATACCAGGTACCTGGTATATTATTATTGTCGACACCCTCCTTGCAGCAGAAACCCCACAAAACGCAAAGCCACCTTCCCAGCAATTAATAATTGCTTCCCAGGGACCACGACCGGTCAGTATTGATTATTATTTCGTTTGCCATCCAACAATGTGCAGCGTTAGTACGTATACACCTGGTAGTTTTTATAAAAAATACTTCAAACACGTCAGCTGTGAGTTCTACCAATTGAATGGTCGATACTCAACTTTTACAAGCTGCGTACTACTTCGGCCTATTTTCAAACAATCAAACAGATAGATGACAAAATAATAACCGAAAATAAATGAAGACCACGAAAAGCAAAAGCGTAAAACAATTTTGTACCAGGTATCCAACAACCAACAACTAAAACACTACTACGTAGTTGTTCCTCCCTGTTCTCCTGGCCCTGCCGCCCCCAGCTACAACGGCCAAGCCATCCCCCCCATGCACTTCCGAAGAAGCATCAAGCGACAAACCGCTCTCCATATGAATGGCTGGTTTGTGACTGCTGCGCGTATGTTTCAACGCGCAGGAGGTTGTGCGGTATCAATATCCGCTCTGGACGTAAGTAGTAAGAAGTGTGAGGACGGTTTCGATATTTGTACGAGTAATAATGCCTCAACGGTCCTTACTCTCCGTCCAAAGTGGTATGATAGGAATCCCCGAACAAAGTGGTATGTAAGAAAACATAACGTCATGTGGTGCATCAGCCACACACCACGCCACCGCTTTCTTCGCGATACGTATCACTATTAATTATTATATCGCCCCACAATGCCTAGGGTCACCATCAAATTGTCCATAATACACACAACTTTCCGCGCTAAAACGTACCAGGTGCGGTGATAGATAAGACAAAATATTATTAATACGAATCGTAGTACTATGGAACCCGCAGCACTATGATACGTAGAGAGAGGAGATACATTTAGTTTTGGTTACGATAGATCGCAGCAGTTACAAACCAGCCATTTATTATATGGACAGCGGGTTGTCGCTTGATGCTTCTTCGGAAGTGCATGGAGGGGGGGACTTGGCCCTTGCGATGGGAGGTGGCAAGGTCAGGGGTGGGAGTAGGAGTGTTTGGGGGGAGGGGGTGAGGAGGGGAGACCTGCAGAAAGGGCGAGACGGCGGGGACTCTCTCCTTGCCACGACCGATAGCAGTATTAGGCAGCATTACCGCACAACCTTCTGCGCGTTGAAACATGC
>JAYJMJ010268959.1:0-13188 GCA_036873875.1 Laminaria ephemera | reverse complement strand
GTTGTAATGGATTTTCTGATGGAAATGCAACTGATGCATATAAACTTACTATTACAATCATTGGAATAAACACAGATCCAATAGCGAATCCAGATACATTGACAGTAAAAGAAGATGATGGAGAGGTATTTAGTACAACTACTTTATTAGCAAATGATAGAGATACAGATAGTACAGATGTATTAATCGTAACAATGATAGAATCTGGAGTAGGCCCTACAACGGTAGGAGATTATGGTACATTGGTATGGGCATCGGACGGAACATATTCTTACATAGTAGATAATAGTCTAGTAAGTGTGCAAGAGTTGGCTATAGGAGAAGAGCTGACTGATACATTTAACTACAAAATTGAGGATGGTAACTTTGGAGAAGATTCTTCTTATGTAGTAGTTACCATAGTAGGTATTAATGATACACCTATTGCTATCAATGATTCTAATAGAATTTCTGAAGGTACATTGACCGTAGGTCAACCAAATAGAGAAACAGGAGTATTAGAAAATGATACAGAAATAGATGCTACAGATGTATTGACAGTAGTCTCTTTCCAAGATGTTTCTACAGTGGTAGGTACATTTACAGGGATGTATGGAACATTGACATGGAACAATGATGGCTCTTATCTGTATACAATAGACACTTCAAATGCAGAGGTTAAAGGGTTAGGTTCAAATCAGGAATTGATAGATAATTTTACCTATAAAGCAACCGACGATATAGATACGGTAAGTGCCATATTGACAATTACTATAACAGGTTCGAATAATGCTCCTATTGCTTTACCAGATTCAGTAGTGATTATGGAAGATTCCATATCTGTTGACCAAAACGATGGTAATGGCCCATTGATAGCAAATGATTTAGACTCAGACAGAACAGATGAACTAACAGTAATAGAGATAGAAGGTTCTACAGTAATGACTACACAAGGTAATTATGGAACATTGATATGGGATGAAGATGGTAATTATATTTATACGTTAAATAATTCATTGTCAGCTGTTCAAGGTCTTAATACACAAGATACTTTAAGAGATGTATTTGATTATTTAATAGAAGATAATACTGGAGAAAATGCCTCGTCAGATTTAACAGTGATCATTCTAGGTAATAACGATACGCCATTTGTGATAGATTCTGTAAATATAGATCTGATAACAAGAGTAGATACACTTTATGACACTATTCCAGAAAACACAATTTCTACAGTTATCATACCAGTAATAGATGTAGATGATACTTTGTTTACCTGTGCAATTGTTGATATGCCAGAAAGAGGCATTACCACACTAGATTCTAGTACATGTGTGCTGACTTATGAACCTGAGCTAGAAGATACAGGTGACTTTACAGTTTTGGTAGAAGTATGTGATCCGCAAAATGCTTGTGATTCTGTATATGTGATTATTACAGTTTTAAACACAAATAATCCTCCTATAGCAATAGATGACGTAGAAGAAACAAATTATCAAGAGCCAATAATTATTGATGTCATTAACCTATTAGGCGATGATGATTTCGATCCAGAAGGAGACGATGATATAGATTTATCTAGTGTTACAATTATTAGCTTCCCATCAAACGGATCAGTAGATGTAGATGAATTGACAGGAGAAGTTACTTATACACCAAATGATGGTTTCGCTGGAGAAGATTCATTTCAGTATACATTTAGAGATAAAGAAGGGTTGGTGTCTAATATAGCAACAGTAACTATAACTGTAAATGCAAGACCTCCATATGAGGTAGTAGAACATGTATCACCAAATGGGGATGGTATAAATGATTGGTTACATATTTTGGAAATAGAATATTATCCAAATACCAATGTAGAGGTCTTTAATAGATGGGGTAACCTAGTATGGGAGCTTCCTAATAGCTGTAACGGATACCAAAACGGAGATTCAGAATGTAGCTTTGTAGGTGAATCTAATGTAGGTATAAACTCAGGAGGTGCAGTGCCAGACGGATCTTACTTCTATGTAGTAGACGGAAGTGCAGATGATGTAGAGCCGTATCAAGGATATTTAACAAAAATTGGAGAATAATTTTTAAGTAATAATGAAAATGAAAAAGGTTCTTTTATCAATATTGATAGGATTAAGTTTTACGCTCAAATCCCAACAATTAGCAATGTTTACCGAGTATATGTATAACGAGGTAACCCTTAATCCAGCATATGCTGGAAGTCACGAAGTGATCAGCGCTACACTACTAGGTAGAAACCAATGGGTAGGTATAGACGGAGGTCCTCAGACTTACTCTTTTAATGTTCATGCCCCGTTACGCAATGAAAAGATAGGAGTAGGGCTAAGTGTTGTATACGATCAGCTGGCTGTAGAAAGTAATATCAATGCAATGGCTAGTCTGAGTTATAAAATCGAATTTGAAAAATCTGATTTACACTTCGGATTACAATTAGGAGCAGCTCAACAAAAGCAAGATTTCAGTAGAGTAAACTTGCGCGATGACCTGTTTGGCTCAGACCCAACAGCGGTTTCGGGTAATTCAGGAATAGCTCCCAACTTTGGTATAGGAATGTATTATTTTGCAAGTCAATTTTATATCGGACTAAGTGCTCCACAATTGTTGAACAATCAATTGAAAACAAAAGGAGTAGAGCTGGCTTCCCAAGTAAGACACTACTTCTTAAATACAGGATATGTATTTGATATTAATAAGAATGTGAAATTTAAACCAACATTGTTTCTCAAATATGTAGAGAATGTCAATCCACAGCTAGATGTAACAGCTAGTTTTATCATAAACGAAATGTTTTGGTTAGGTGCGGCATGGAGGAGTTTCGATTCCTATGATTTATTATTGGGTCTTCAGGTAAACGAACAGTTTAAAGTAGGATATGCCTATGATATTACCTCTACTTCATTAAATCAATTTAATAGAGGTTCGCATGAGCTAGTATTGAACTATAGATTTAGTTTCTCACAAGGGAATATTATTACCCCAAGGTATTTTTAGATTATCACAAATCAAAACACACAAAAGATGAACGCTAGAGTTTTAATAGCTGCATTAATAGGGATTACCTCAATATTGAATGCGCAGAACTATAACAAAGTAACATTAGCAGATAAAAAAGTGGATGCTTACATGTTTGTAGATGCCATAGACTTATACGAAAAAGCAATTACCAAACAGAGTGCAGATGATATATTAGTGAAAATAGCTTACTGCTATGTAAGAATGAATGACCCACAAAAGGTAGTAGAGTCTTATAATAGAGTTGTTTCCAGAGAAAAGATGGAGCCTGTGCATCATTATAATTACGCACAAGCATTAAGTAGTTTGGGAAGATTCGATGAAGCAAAACAATGGTATATTCTATATGAAAAAGAAGCAAGCGATGATCTAAGAGCTAAAAATAAAGTGTATGCCTTAGAACATTTAGAGGAATATTATAGAGACTCTGCAAGGTATGAGGTAGAGACAATGTCTAACATTAATACAGAGTATAGTGAGTTTTCTCCCACGTTTTATAAAGAAGGAGTAGTTTTTCCATCTTCACGAATCACCAAACATGCAACCAGCAGAACCTTTAAATGGGATAATTCAGCATTTCTTGATTTGTATTATTCAGAAAAAGAAGGCGAGTCAGAAACGGACTATAAAGAAGCCGTCTTATTTAGTAGTGCCCTAAATACGAAATTTCATGAGGGAGCTCTAATATTTAATAAGATGGGTGATAAGGTTATTTTTACTAGAAATAATTATAATCATGCCAATAAAGGAAAAAGTTCTGAAGGGACTACATTACTCAAACTATATACAGCAGAGCATAGTGAAAATAAAGATGGCGTACACGGATGGCATAAAGTAAAAGAATTACCATTTAATAGTAAAGAATACTATGTAAGAGATCCTGCTGGGAATGATAATTTGACAGAGCTTTATTTTGTTTCTAATATGCCTGGAGGTCATGGAGGAGCAGATATTTATAAAGTTACCAATACAGATGGAGAATGGTCTAATCCAGTAAATATGGGAGCAGAAATTAATACAGAAGGGAATGAAGGCTTTCCTTTTTTAACAAAAGATGGAAGGTTGTTTTTTGCTTCTGATGGGAGAGATGGTATAGGAGGGTTAGATATTTATGAAGCCATAAATAAAGGAAATACATGGTCTATACATGATGTAGGTTATCCTATCAATACCCCAATGGATGATTTTGGATTGATCCTTAATGAAGACGGAGATTTCGGGTATTTTTCTTCAAACAGAGTAGGAGGAAAAGGTAGTGATGATATTTATAAATTCATGGTCAAAGATGTGAAAACGAATGTGTCAGGAGATGTCTTTGTTAAAACAATAGGAGAGTCAGATGATTTGAAAAAAGGTTTGGATAATGCAGAAGTTTATGTTTACAATAAAACAAAAAACGAGTATGTAGATACCTTAATATCAGATGAAAATGGGAAGTTTAATGTTGAATTAACGAAAGGATCAGAGTATGAATTTAGGGGGGCAAAAGGTAGCCTTATAGGAGATGAAGCTTCTATTGATCTAACAGACTTTTATAGTAAAGAAGAAAATAAAGTAGAGTTATTGCTTATAAAACCTTTGATCAAAATGTTTGTAGAAGTTAAAGATAAGGACACTCAAGAAGCTGTTAAAAACTCTACTATATACCTCATGGATCAGCAAACGCAGGAGGTGAGAACTTTTTCTACGGATGAAAACGGTTATGCAACCTTGTCTCTAAGACCCAATGCAGAGTACATCATGAAAGGTACAAAAGTGAAGTATTTATCTGATTGTATGAGTTTTAGAACAGCAGATGCAACAGAAGAGACCATGAAGCCAGAAAGACCATTATTATTAGAATTGTTTAAAGTATCTCAGAAATTTAAAATTGAGAATGTCTTTTTTGATGTCAATAAACATGATATAAGACCAGATGCAGCCATAGAGTTAGATAAGGTAGTGGCATTTATCAAAGCCAATCCAGGTATTACTGTAGAGCTAGGGTCGCACACAGATAGTAGAGGTAGTGATGCATATAATAAGTTATTATCGGAGCGAAGAGCTAAATCTTCTAGAGAATATATAGTAAGTAAAGAAGTTCCGGAAGATGTGATTACTTGGCAAGGGTACGGAGAAACAGAGATTACCAATGAGTGTAAGAATGATGTGAAGTGTAGTGATGAACTACATCAAGAAAATAGACGTACAGAAATTAAAATCACTGGTATCAAAGCATTATCGCCAGAAGAAGAAGCGAAATTAGAAAAGAACAAAAAAGGATTAGTTCCTGGAGAAGACCTTTCTGATTGTAACGAGGTGAATCTTATACCTTCCAAATAGGTTTTATAGCATTAGAAGTAAAGGGATGTAATTAATTACATCCCTTTTTTTATGTTTTTTTATGAAAGTCAATGATGTTTCGACTTTTGTGATTTTCTTTGCAATATGTCAAAAGTCTTAATAATTGGAGCTGGAGGTGTAGCCAATGTTGTGGCAAAAAAATGTGCACAGATTCCAGAAGTATTTTCTCATCTTATCATTGCAAGTAGAACAAAGTCTAAGTGCGATGCTATAGCAAATCAGATATCAAATATTCCAGTAGATACAGAGCAAGTAGATGCTGATTATTCAGATAATGTTGTAAAAGTCATAAATAGACATCAACCAATTCTTGTGATTAATGTCGCATTGCCATACCAAGACTTGGCAATAATGGATGCTTGTCTAGAAACAAAAGTTAATTATCTAGATACCGCTAATTATGAACCAAAAGATGAAGCTAAGTTTGAATATAGTTGGCAATGGGCATACAAAAAAAGGTTTGAAGAAGCTGGATTAATGGCCTTGTTGGGATGTGGTTTTGATCCAGGTGTAACAGGTGTTTTTACAGCGTACGCAGCCAAACATTATTTTGATGAAATGCACTATTTGGATATTGTAGACTGCAATGCAGGAGATCATGGGAAACCATTTGCAACAAATTTTAATCTAGAAATTAATATAAGAGAAATCACACAAAAAGGACGTTTTTGGGAGAATGACAAATGGATTGAAACAAAGCCTTTAGAAATACATAAACCAATAAACTATCCCAATATAGGAGAGAGAGAATCTTATCTCTTATACCATGAAGAACTAGAATCATTGACAAAGAATTTCCCAACTCTAAAAAGAGCTAGATTTTGGATGACATTTGGTAAACCTTACATTAATTATTTGACCGTATTACAAAATGTAGGAATGACAAGCATAGAACCTATATCATTTGAAGGAAAAGAAATTATTCCTCTACAGTTTTTAGCTGCTGTTTTACCAGAGCCCTCGAGTTTAGGGGAGAATTATACAGGAGAAACTTCTATTGGTTGTCAAATAAAAGGAGTTAAAGACGGTAAAGAGAAAACATATTATGTTTATAATAATTGTTCTCATCAAGCAGCATTCGACGAAGTACAAGGGCAAGGAGTAGCATATACCACAGGGGTGCCAGCCATGATAGGTGCTAAAATGATGTTGGAAGGTAAATGGAATAAAGCAGGTGTTTATAATGTAGAAGAATTTAATCCAGATCCATTTATGGAAGATCTAAATAAATATGGGTTGACATGGCATGAAGAGCATGATCTAGTATTGCCTCATGAATACAATTCTTAATAGATGGAGAATCAAAACATTCCTTCACCCTGTTACGTTTTAGAAAAACATCTTCTAGATAAAAACCTAGAAGTGTTTCAAAAGATTCAAGCTGAATCTGGGGCATGGGCATTGTGTGCATTAAAAGGATTTTCGTTTTACCATGTCTTTGACGAAATGTCAAAAAAAATCTTTGGAGCTACAGCTAGTTCATTACATGAAGCCATGTTGGCAAAAGAATATTTTGAAGAAATTCATGTTTGTGCACCAGTTTATTTAGAAAATGAATTTGATCAAATAACAGATCTAGCTTCTCATATTACTTTTAATACGCTGACTCAATACAGCAGATTTAAGAGTAAACTGAATTCTAATAATAAAGCCTTGTTAAGGATTAATCCAGAATATTCAGAGGTAGAAACGGATTTATATAATCCATGTAAGCCAGACGGAAGGTTGGGTGTTACAAAGTCTGAATTGCTAGCCAACGGAGGTTTACCAGAAGGTATAAATGGTATTCATATACATGCTCTTTGTGAGAATGATAGCTTTACATTCGACCGCTTATTCAATGCTATCGAAAAGAATTTTTCTAAAGAGCTACATCAAGTAGATTATTTAAATATTGGAGGAGGCCATCTAGTAACTAAAGAAGGTTATGATGTTGATCATTTTATCCAGAGGTTAAAATCAATTTCTGCTAAATATAAAGTGCAGATTATTTTAGAGCCAGGGAGTGCATATGGTTGGCAAACAGGGTTTCTAAAATCTACTATACAAGATGTGATTATAAAACCAGAAGTAACCATTTTGATGTTAGACGTATCCTTTTCAGCACATATGCCAGATTGTTTAGAAATGCCTTATCAACCAGAAGTAAGGGGACTATCCCAAGAAAAAGGATCTTATAAAATAAAACTAGGAGGAAATACCTGTTTAGCAGGAGATGAGATAGGAGGTTATTTTACAAATGAATTACCTCAAATAGGAGATGCAATAATATTTGAAGATATGATCCATTATACCATGGTAAAAACAACTACGTTTAATGGCGTAAATTTGCCATCAATTGGGATGGTAGAAAATGATAAATTCCAATTGTTAAAAACATCATCTTTTCAAGATTATAAATCAAGGCTTTAGGCAACAGATTAAAAAATGTTACCTTTGCACCATGAAAGTATTAAAGCATACAGTACCATCAGTAACCTATAAGTTACAAGTAGATGGCGAAGTGATAGAAACAGCGGGAACAGATAATCCATTAGTATATTTACACGGAGCAAATGCAATGATTCCAGGTTTCGAAGCTAAGTTAGATGGTTTAGGAGTTGGAGATAGCTTTGATTTCAAAGTGACTCCAGAGCAAGGTTATGGAGATTTAAATCCACAAGCAGTAGTTGAATTGCCAAAAACGAACTTTGAAGTAGATGGTGTATTCCAATCAGAAGTAATAAAAGTTGGTGGAATGGTGCCTATGCAAGATCAAGGAGGAAATCCATTGAGAGGTCTTGTTTTAGAAGTTACAGATACAAATGTAAAAATGGATTTTAATCATCCATTAGCAGGTAAAGAACTACAATTCTCTGGAGATGTAATAGATGTAAGAGAAGCAGAGAAAGAAGAGATAGAGCATGGTCATGTACATGGGCCAGGTGGACATCAGCACTAAATCTTGCACATAAATAATAACAAAGGCTCATCGGAAGATGAGCCTTTGTTGTTTTAAACCTTATTATACATATGGTTAACGAAATTATTAACTAGTTAAATAACAATTGTCTTACAGCGGTTACCTTTTTTGCTTAATAAGTATTAAATTAAGAGTTATCTAGTTTTAGATCAGTATTAAGATATTATATAAATGATTAATTCAAAACCTTTTTATTTGGCAATTAGAGTAGTACTAACAGCAGTGTTAGCTTCTTTTTTAATGTTGAAATCATTTTCGCAGATTGATATAGATATCAATTCGGGAGATCCTAGAATTCCATTTCCTCAATTTTTAGATTATGAGAATGGTAAAACATTAGGTAGAGATAATGCAGAAGGAGTAACGGATCTTGAAATGGAACGTGATATACGTGAGGCTTATCAGATTATGATGAACCGTGCAAAATACACAGGAGAAGAGGTTGCGGGAACGAAATACGTTGTTTTTAATCCTGCTGGACAGGGTTTTACAGGTCCAGAACCAGACGTGACTGAAGGGGATGGATATGCATTGTTAGCTATGGCTTATATGGCAGATAAACCTGCCTTTGATGGTCTTTTTATGTATGTTCATGACTATAAGACAAGTAGGGTAGAGTTGTTTAATGATTGTGGTGTTATAAGAAATCCTAATTATGCATATGGAAATGGAGTAATTGGATGGAAACCTGGTCAAAATGATGCTGCGGCAGATGGAGATTTTGATATTGCAATGGCTAGTTTAATAGCTTATTATCAGTGGCCTAATGGTGGTATAGCAGATGATTGTGGAACTGTTAGGACTTACAAGTCATTGGCAGAAGAAGTAATGAAGGCTATTAGTGATACGGTATTTAATATGAATACGGATGATTTATCTGTTCCAAGTGAATGGACCTGTAGTCAATGGTATTGTCCTAATGGACCAGATCCAAGAGCTGATCCTACAGGTTTTTTTGGTTATTATACAGGTAGTATTGGTTTTGATGGATATATAAAAAGTGGTAATACTTGGGGTGAATTAACAAATTGGAATAAGACTAATGGTTATGTTTATAATGGTAGTGTAGCTATGAGAAATAGGCCAGCTTCTGTAGGGGGGCAAGCTTCTTTTCATTGTGATTATGCTGCTCCAGCTTGGTTTAATGCTTTTCATCACTTCTTAGAAGATGAAGATCCTGTAGCATTTGATTGGAATATACATCAATTTAAAAGAGCAGAAGCTTCGTCCGATTGGATGATGGGGCAGGTTGTCGCACAAGGGATTTATCCCACAGCAGGTAATTATACCATGAATGGTACAACACCTTCTTTTACAGAAATGAATTTTGCAGAGGATTCTCGTCATCCTTGGAGAACTATTTTAAATTATACGTGGCATGGGAATCCAGAAACAACTTGGAACCCTGTTACATATGAAGTGGAAGTAGGCCCAAATCAGTATGAATATGATAATGCTATTAGAATGGCAGAACTAGTGAAGTTCGAGAATATATGTGCTAAACTAGGGAATGATCCAACAGAACTTAAGTTTAATGGTCCCGCAATCATGACAGCCGATATCGCATTAGATGGATCTGTTGCACCAGGTGTAGGGAAACATATCAATTATAATTTAGGGTCTGTTGCTCCATCAGTTGTTACTTATCATAATGAACAAAATGATGCAGAGAGTAAAAAATTGCTTTCAGAATGGTATCGTCAATGTGTATTGATGTGGGATGCGACAGATGAAGGGTTACCTTATCCAGAAAGTAGATATATAACAAGTCTTCCTAAATATTTTCATGGTTGGTTTAGACTTTTAGGTTTGTTAGTGACTTCAGGTAATTATCAATCACCTTCATATATGAGACAAACTGAGTTGCCTGCAAATGTTAAGGTTTATAAAAGTGTGGATAAAACATTGGCTTTTGGGCCTACAGTAGAAGGCGGACGATTAATAACCGAAGGAGATATTATTAATTATACATTCAGTTATAGGAATTATTCTTCTTCAGATGCTGAAAATGTACAGATAAGTTTTCCTGTGCCTAATGAACTTTCTGTAGCTGGAATAGGAAATGGAGGGACTCAAGTAGGGAATAATATCGTATGGGATATAGGTAATATACAAGGTTATAAGTCTACAGGTGAATCTGGTTCAGATTGGGAGAATTTTGATCCCACTTCTTATAATACTTATGGAGAGGTTACATTAAAGTTACAGGTTAAAAGTGGTATTAGTGATGTGATGATTTGTGAACAAGCTACTGTTAGTGCAGATAATTCAGATTCATTCACTAGTAATGAATTTCCTAATAACTATACCTCTACAATGGAAAGGAACTGTGTTGATTTAAGATCAAGAAGTCTTAAAATTGAAAAAACATCAGATAAAACAGTTCTAAATGATGGTGATTTTGTGAATTTTAATATTGATTTTGAGAACTCATCTGACGGAGGTTTCTTAAGTGGAGGTAGAGATGGCGTGAGGATTACTTATGGAAATGGTACGGCAGGTCCTAATACCTTAATTAATTATTTTAGATTTTTACATGGAGCAGAAGAAGCTTATATCAATCCAGGAAATTATAGAATATCTTATTATTTAAATGATCCAGCTAGATTGGGAATATATGATGCAGCTACTAATACCAGTGGTT
Source organism: Laminaria ephemera (assembly GCA_036873875.1). Classification (NCBI taxonomy): domain Eukaryota; class Phaeophyceae; order Laminariales; family Laminariaceae; genus Laminaria; species Laminaria ephemera. Next base: position 2,236 of record JAYJMJ010268959.1, on the reverse strand, counting down.
GGAAACTGACAAATACTATAACAGGTGAAGGTGGGTCTATGACATTTGATTCAGAAGTTTATACCCCTGGAGAAGATGCTATAGGTAAATGGAATCAACGTTTGATAATGAGATTTCCTGATACAATTGTTTCTACAACACAACATACAAATATGTTTTTTGGAAAAGATGGAGAAGCTAATGATTTGTTGTTCGTCCATAAAGGAATAGCATCTCCTTTTAGAACAGCGGTTCAAATGGAAGCTTTAGGAGGAGGTGATGGAGGTTGTACATTACCGGTTGCAGATGTTGTTTTTGATGATTGGTCTTATACCAATACAATAGATGTTGGTTCAGATGATAAATCTCTATATTCTCCTTTGACCCCCTCTTGGTTTAATCCACAAAGTACATATAATGATGCGTTATCTGAAGATATTACCGATTTTCATCCAAATGCTTGTACACCACTTGTTACAACCACATTTGATCGTTTGATGGTTGAAGAATGGGATGGTTATGTTTGGCGTAGAGTTTTAGGACGTGGTCCAGTTGCTGGTATAGAGATTGAAAATGTATATATTTATGATACCTTGCCTGAAGGTTTAGAGTTTATCGCATTTACAGATGATGAAGCTGTAAATGTAAATGCTACTTATGACGTTACCACCAGAGTTATTTCTTGGTGTGTACCTAGAATGTTACCAGGAGCAATAGGAGATCTTTCTTATAGAGCCCAAGCAACTACAGATTGTATAGGTAATAAATTGTTGTCTAATAAAGCTTGGATACAATCTAGTAGCTCATCTCCTATAAGTTCAGAACAGCAAGTTGTTGTAACATGTGAAGACATTACTCCTAGTTTTAATTTAGGAAGTACCATGTATAAAACTGCTGATAGAGATGAAACCGATATTGCAGAAATAATTAAGTATGAAGTTTCATTTGTACAATCTGATGGGACAATAGCTACACCAGATTTAACATCTACTACAGATTGGGAATCTGCTTGTGGTTTGACATTAGGATCTTTTTCTGATCCTTATTTAGGGAATAGTAATGCATCCACTTTAGCTACTTATGATTATTCTCATGGTACAAATGGAGAGTTGGAGGCTACAGTTGAGTTTCCAGAGGCCGGAGGTTTTTCTTTAGCTTTTAGGTATGATAGAGATACAGATGCACCAGGTTGTGGTAGTTATAAAGGTTTATTCTTAAGTTTTTCTAGAACCAATTGTGGTCAATTGGATTTGGAGCTTTATCAAGATGATGTATTAATTGATATATTAGAGAATCAAAGTTTTAAGGCTCCTGTAGATATTCTAGATGTTACAGTTAAGCTTGAAGGTACTCAAGTCTCTGTTTGGGTTAATAATGATGATGCATTACCTTTTGTTTTAGGAAATATAACTATACCAGCTTCAGGAGCTGACCCAGGTTATGTTGGTTTTTTCAATAATATTGCTGACGGAGTACAACGAAATGAAGGGGCTACATTGATTTCTTGGGAGAGTCATTTTGATTCAGGTTTTGAAGTAGAATTGACAGATTTTCTGCCTGCTGAAGTTACTGTAGATCAATCAACTCTTACCGTTGAAGTAAATACAAAATCTTCAGGAGGCTCTTATGATGAACCTTTAGTTTATACAGATACACCTAAAGAAATTACATGGGAATTAGTTACAGGAAAAGAGCCTATGTTATATGGTGACTCTGTAGCATTTAGTTTTTCTGCTACTGTAGATGATTGTGGAATAGGTGAAATAGCAAATGTTGCATCTGCTAGTATGTTAGGTCAACCGGATTTCTTTATTGGTGATCAAGTTATTACTCCATGTGGAGATCCAGATCCATGTCCTTTAATTAATGTAGTTATTGATCAGTCTCCTTCAATAGTTATTCCAGAGTTTGGTTCTGGTCAATTGACCGCAACTCTTAATTCAAGTGATTTAGGTATTGGTTATAGGTATACATGGACAAAAGCAGGCATAATTTATTTTGAAGGAATGGATCTTGATGCTGTTACTGTAAATGAAGCAGGTGTATATACTTTGACAGTTACTGACTTGCTAGATCCAGATTGTCAAGTAGTATCAGGCAACGTTATCGTTTCTATCTCTGGAGACCCTATATTATGTGATCAGCCGACGGGATTAACTTTGGTTTCAGATCCAATATCATGCGAAGTATGTGAAGGAGGGGCAGTAGAATTAACAGCCGGAGCAACAGGCGGCACCTTTGAATATACTTTTTATGA
>JAYJMJ010268952.1:0-13190 GCA_036873875.1 Laminaria ephemera | reverse complement strand
TGAGCACCTTCTGGAACGTCAAATATCACAAAACGTGCGGATTTTTCCACGTTCTGTGAGCTTGGCGTGGTTTTTGGAGTTCGAAAAGGTGCTTCCAAACGCTGCCGTTTGGATTTTGCCGACGTTCTGTGAATTTTGGGTCATAGCTGACTTTCCAGAAGGTGCTCAGAAGGTTAGCCTTTTGCCCACCTTCTACTATGTCGGCAGAAGGGGGGGGTCCCGTCCACCCGTGTGCTGACGTATCTGAAATAATTTTATACAAAATCATGGCCTGCCCCCTCTCCTCTCCCTCCTTCATCTCCCTCCTGTTGCAAAAACCTCCCTGCTCCCTGCGAGTGCGTAGGCCCCCGTGTTGGGATCCCCGGACGTACCAGTCGTGAATAGCTTGCCCTTTCTGCATGCATGCGGAGGCGAGGCAGCAATAACCTCGCAAAGACGAGATGGAATTTGGTTATTTTGATGGCTCGCGCTCCGTCTCCCCTCTCCACAATACAAGCGCTCTGATATCATCTGAGATGTCACCTGAGATCTGAAATTTAATTGGCGCGTGTGTGTGCAAATCTTCTGTTTTTGTCCTGCCTCCGCCTGTACCGATGAGCAAACAAAAATATCCCAATAGCAGCAACAACAACAGAGCAGCAGCAGCGGCAGCAGCAGCAACAAATATCATACTTGAGGCGTCACAAAGTGCTTTGAGGCTTTCATGTTCTCTTATTTTGCAGCATTTTCGCAGAGAGGCGAGAGGCCGGCACATACAGTAGTTTGGAACTCTCATGTGCGTCGCCGGATAGCGGATAACCAACGAGACTACCCTGCATCGAGTTCCACGATCTGTGCTGCCGTACGAGACATCCACGCCCAACACGGTATTATGGGCGTGGACACAGCCAAGTCAAAATTGATGTTGCTTCTGCGCAGTAAGATCATCTTCTCCGAGAAGCTGTGCTAATGAGGCCTGCTGTACGACTACAAGTTCATGTATTTACTGCGCAAACCGTTCTACACTCGATAGTACGACTTCGAGTACAAAAAGGCTGCCATCATGGGAGATTTCAGCAGCGACAGCAGAAACCTCGTTAACACTATCAGGGGTCTCGAGATCTTCACCGGTAGCGTACCCTCCGAAATCACAGATTGGCGGAAACAAAACTGCTTGGTGATTACTGTGGTATCAACCGCAGAGATGTCTACGACATTATGATAGGGCAGGCCATGCCGACCACGGAAACAGGGGGGTCGACCGCGACAGCAGGAAGATTCCTCGCGCAGCAACAGGATTCGTATGACAGGGCGTCTCACGGCCTCTGTGCGATCCTATTTATGGTGGCACAGATGTCGGCATCCCTCATCGTGCAAAAACACGAGGATTCAACAGGCACTAGCGGCGACGGGCGGAAGGCCTGGGAGGAACTTCAAGAAAGGCACCTCAAGGTCACCGACGCGACCATCCGCGTCAGGATAGCAGAACTGGCGGCAACCGCCATGAATCCGGACAAGACCCGGACGACTACTTCACATAAGCGATCATTAAGCGCGCAGAGGTGGAGGCAATGGGTGAGCCCATGACCGACCGGCGATTCAAGGACATCCTCGTCTAAGGAGTTTTGCCGGAGTAAGAGAGCATCAAGCTAATGATGTGTCTCGTGATCCGACCTGTCATCTCTCAGATCCAGACGACGATGCGCCACCGGTATCTGGACAATCTGTCTCGCAGCAACGAAGCGAAGGGTAGGATTACTGGGCGCTGTGTCGCCATGTCAGCGGAGTCAGTTGTTTGTTGTCACAGTTACAAGGTAGGACATAGATCGCTCAACTGCCCTGTTCCCGCCAAAACCAACACCGGAGGATACACCAAGCAGGGCAAGAACGAAAGCAAGAATAAACTTTCTGGAGCCAAGGCTGGACCCGGGGCCGTGATGGAGCGCTGGGGAAAGGTGGTGCTCCGTTCACAAGCCTACGACTCACACCGACGCTAGGTGCTATCAGCAGGGAGTGCCATGCCCACAATGTAACGCTTTAACCACTGCTGTGCTTGACGCACACACCACTCTTGCCGATAACGTCAAGAACCCGACCTTCAACAACGATGATTTCGACGGTGGTTTCTTGTGGATGGCATATACTAAAGGGAGGACATTTCTACCCGACAGCTGCGGAATTACGATGCTGGTGGACAGCGGCGCAACATGACACCATTTGGATGACGAGCTTATCCCCAGGTTGAAGGGCCGGATGAAGGATTACGCGCTGCTGGACGTACCGAAGAATATCGTGATTGCTGGCAAGAACGAGTTACGAGGAACGGCAACCGGGGTTCTCTACGGCACCATCGTCGATCAGACCGGTAAAAACCACCGAGTCCGGTTCCCCAGCTTGATCGGCGCCATGTCTTCTATTCCTCCGAAGGAATGAAGCGGGGGATCACCACCATCCTCGAGGAAGGTAACCCCCACCTGCAGAAGGGAAGGGTTGTGGTGCCGTTATAGCAACGGAAAGAGGACTTGGGTCTGAAATCATTCGAAGTGGAAATTGCTGCAAACAGCGGAGCTTCGTCGCCAGAAATCGCGAAAGCGCTAAAGCCTGGGGTCACTAGAACATCATACCTTGCGGGTGCTGAAGCAGCATCGCCTAGGATCGACGGAACATAAACGCCCGAAAGTATCGGAATATCATCACCTGAGATCATCGGAGCATCATCAGCGCCTGAGCTTGTCGGGACAACTGCATCTAGGATCGACGCATCAACATAATCTTGGATCACCGGAACATCAGTTGGATCAATAGTATCATATGGTGTCGCTGGATCATCGTCATCTGGGACCACCTGAGCATCAGCTGATTCATCACCGCCAGGGGCCGACAGATCGACAACGTCCACTTTACCCGGGGTCGCATCAGCTGCTCTTGAGCTACGCCTCCGAGCCAAGCTCAACACCGAGGCCGACTGTGAGTTGAAGGAGGTTCGTACGCTCACGGTAGCGGAAGGACTACCGCGGGCAAACCCTGTGGTAGGATATTAGGAATTCGCAAATGGTGGCAGAGAACCGGTGCTGGCATCAACGGCCTTCGCGTACTTTCTGGACGGAGGGTCCATCAGCATCGGGGCCAAGACGCCGAGACGGACGACGTAATAATCAATGAAAGTGGAGCGGCTTCAGAGATTCAGCACGCATGGAAGGAGGACCCGCCATGGAGGGGATTACAACCGGGAGATCCGTATATACGAGAGGTGAAGTCTCTCTGAAACGATGTTTGTAGTCTTTAGCAGCTGCATAAACGCTGCCAGTGCCTCTTTATTCCGTTGTATGCGGGTGGCAGGAACATTGGGAATCCGTTCGGTCATACTCTTGTTGCGGAATGAACGGAGCCACTGCTGTCTACAACTACTATTACGGAGGAACGTAGTAATCAGGACCAAATATGGTTAGTAAAAACGGTGTAATATGTAGGTTTTAGTGTATGTCGTGGGTCCTGATTACTGTGGTCCTCCGTAATATCATATTCTGTTCTTGATCAGTTAACTGACCGGAACATGGTTCGCGTATGATTATTTATTCTAGTCTCGTAGGCTAGTAGGTTAACCTGCATATAACATGCAGAATGTGCGGGCCGAGCAAAGACGTGGCAGATTGTTACATGGCAGTTTGTTTCTCCATTTCGAGGCCAACGAACTGATCACTGGAGTATTGTTTTCGCGTCTTGTTTGGTAGCGTGCCACGAGTTGTTGTGATGACAAGATTACGCTCATTTTGCCGCCGTTCATAGTAAATCATATTCCCTGCAAAGCATATATATAGATTGATGTGCAGGTCTTTGAGATTTGCAAAGAGTTGTGTTCAGCATCAAGTTACGTGTTGGCTTGTGTAAGAAACTCGGTTAAGGAATTGTACTATTCGATGCCGATTGGAAATTATTGACGATGTCACCTCCATTGAGGGGTCGTGTTAGTGATAGGTACTTCGCTGCGGCAGAAAGTATTCAGTAGACTATGGAGTCGCTGGTCAGTAAAATAGTCGTTTATAATCAGTGATCAGTAGAATGTAGTGCTCCTGAAGCATACACATGATACACAGCATGATGCGGTATACCTATACAGCAGTACCCAAAAACGTGGCGAACTACGAACAGGAACATTCTGGAACTATACACGGGACAAATTCTAGAAGTCTAGAAGTATGCGGCATGAATACGTAGAGCGTCTGGAAGTGAAAAATTCTCGAGAACAGTACGTACTACGTAGAGTGTCTGGAAGCGCAGCTTTCTAGAAAACGGCACGACGAACGTCTGGAAGCGTAACGTTCTAGACGTGCTAGGTCTGCGTTGCTAGCAGGATGCTGAGGTGCTCCCCCCTATGGACTCACTCTCATATTTCAAGCCGACCAGGGAGCGGCCCTAATCAACATATCTCTTATTTGTTCTGAGCTGAAGTTCGTAACCGGACTTGCTTAACGGCAATCCAAAGCGCTTACCTGTCGACTATAACTAGTCGGCCACATTCGTACCTGACACATGGGGGGCGTACTCATTTGTTGCTTGCCTTAGTCATTTGACCATTGACCACGCATCCCTTTCGAGACGGAGCACATACCTGACACATGGGGGGGGGTATACCACGTATACGATTTTAAACGATTCTTGGGTTTACCATAGTTAGCACCTCATCATGACTTCATGTACAAGTAATGAGGCTTATATTTCGGCAATTCCAAAAGTAGCTTATATCTAGGATAATATTGAATATTGGGCCCACATCAGTATTCGTAGATTGCAGTCCATACTAGTGTACGTATCATATGTACACTAACTCGCAATGACCGCCAGGTCGCCAGGGGGAGAAGGGAGAAGGATGGAGGGCTGCTGCCTATATGACATGGCGTAGGGGTGGCATGTAGATGCGGAGTAGGACGCCCGGCGATTTGATCGAATGTGTAATATCAGGTTCAACAGAGATGTAAAGTGTGAAGAGTTGCCCCGAGGGGACGCGGGTAGTCGGTGCCGGGCAGGAACTCTGCTTAGGTTCATGGTGTCTCATTCGTTCATCTCCAGGCAGCTCACAAGATCAAACACAAGACGGTGGAATACAAATCGCAGTGCAGTGCGAGAAAGCGCAATGCTCTAAGGTCCCTTAGAGCCTCACTATATTCCCGACCAGCTGTGAGAGGCTTGACGTGACGTATTCTACAATCCATCAGACAACTATGACCTCGTTTCATGTCAAATCTGTAGTTTACCCATCTACGTATCGCACTCCATAACACTAGCCCATCTTGAATAGTCGTAGATGCAGATCACACGACAATCAAAGGAGGTCAACAAAACGTCCAGAAATTGGACAGGGGATCGAAGACGTGGTCATTCGAAATAACATAAATGAGGCTATAGACCCACCCCACACTTCGTAATGAGGCCAAGACGCTTCTTGCAAGAGTTAAACCCTTGGATGGAGCTCACGAAAGTAGGAGCTCGAGGTCGGGTATGTACGTGCGATATACCAACAGCAATCGGGCTACGAAAACGCGAAGGGCAAGGCAGCTGAGCGCAAGGGTGCGAAGGGAAAAAAAGTAAAGGGGTAGAGGCGGAAACGAAGTCAAAAGGAGAGATAAATCGCACTGTGAAGCAAAACCACATTAGGGCTTGTAACGCGGGATCTGAGGGGCAAGCGAGGAGTCATTGGCCGATTCGGCAGGACACGTGTGAAGGAATACCCCGAGGGGACGCAGGGTACTCGGTGCTGGGTGGAGCCCTCCTCATTATGGTTGGTAGTATCTCTTTCGTTCATCCCCACGCAGCTCAGAAAGTCAAACACAAGACAGGAGAAGTACAAATCGCAGTGCGGGAAAGCGCGATGCTCCAAGGTCCCTTAGAGCCTCATTATATTCCCGACCAATTGTGCGAGCCTTGACGTGACATATTCTACTATGCATCACACAACTATGACCTGGTTTCACATCAATTATATAGCTTACCCATCTACGTATCTCACTCCATAACATTTGTCCACCCTGCATAGTCGTAGATGCAGATCACACGACAATCAAAGGATGCCAAGAAAACATCCAGAAATTGGACGGGAAATCGAGGATGCGGCTACTGTATTCACACATCTATGACCTGGTTTCACATCAAACCTATACCTTACCCATCTACGTATCGCACTCCATAACATTAGTCCACCCTGAATAGTCGTAGATGCAGATCACACGAGATTCAAAGGATGCCAAGAAAACATCCAGAAATTGGACGGGAAATCGAGGATGCGGCTACTGTATTCGAAAAAAACATACCGGTAAATGAGGTTATATATCCACCCCACGTCCTGCCGATGACGCCTTGTGTGAAGAGGTGCCCCGAGGGGACGCAGGGTAGTCGGTGCCGGGCAGACACTTTCCTCATAGGTTCATGGTATATGATTCATTCATCTCCAGGCAGCTCACAAGGTCAAACACAAGACGGAGGGGTACAAATCGCAGTGCGAGAAAGCGCAATGCTCCGAGGTCCCTTAGAGCCTCACTATATTCCTGACCAACTGTGAGAGCCTTGACGTGACAGATTCTGCAATCCATCTGACAGCTATGACCTAGTTTCACATCAAAACTATAGCTTACCCATTTACGTATCGCACTCCATAACATTAGTCTAAACAACAACGCCATTGTATGAAGAGGTTCCCCGAGGGGACGCGGGTAGTCGGTGCCGGGCATACACTCTCCTGAGGTTCATGGTATATCATTCATCCATCTCCAGGCAGCTCACAAGGTCAAACACAAGACGGTGGGATACTAATCGCAGTTCGGGAAAGCGCGATGCTCCAAGGTCCCTTAGAGTCTCACTATATTTCCGACCAACTGTGAAAGCCTTGACGTGACAAATTCTGCAATCCATCTGACAGCTATGACCTAGTTTCACATCAAATCTATAGCTTACCTATCTACGTACTCCATAACATTCGTCCCGCCGACAACGCCATGTGTGAAGAGGTGCCCCGAAGGGACGCGGGTAGTCGGTGCCGGGCAGACACTCTCCTTAGATTCATGGTATTTCATTCATTCATCTGCAGGCAGCTCACAAGGTCAAACACAAGACGGAGGGGTATAAATCGCAGTGCGGGAAAGCGCGATGCTCCAAGGTCCCTTAGAGCCTCACTATATTCCCGACCAAGTGTGAGAGCCTTGGCGCGACATATTCTACAACCCATCAGACAACTATGACCTGGTTCCACATCAAAACTATAGCTTACCCATGCACGTATCACACTCCATAACAAAAGGGAGGTAGAGATGCCTACGAGGGAGTACACGCAGGAGGAGAATTCGGTGTATTACTTTATCAGCTCTTGTGGAATTCGGTGTATTGTTTTGTCGGCTTTTGCGTTACGAATCATACCGCCGAAAAGGGACACGAAAAACCGTTCAATATTGGAATGGATGACGCACTGCACACTGTCGAAGGCAAACGACATAATAATAGCTAAAACTGATCAAGCAGTTATTTCTCTGTCCAAGTTGCAATATCTCCGTCCGATCGCGTGCCTGGGTCAATCGCAGATCACACAGACCGACTGATTCGCAGCAACAGCAGCAGCAGCAGCAGCAGCAGCACATGAAAAGGACAGCATCATGCTGTTGGGGTACCAGTACTTGCGCGTGTTGTTGAAGGACCACAACGCTAAGGTGGACACTTTGACCACCTTGCAGAAGCGGTGCTGTGCCGATTCCTTGGACAACCTCATCGGCGATACATATATTGGATCCGAACCCCCAAGCTGGTGAGTTTTGGATTGATCGAGTTTGATATTCGGAGGCGTCGTAATCCGTAAGGGAAGATACTTATCTGATACGCCCGTACCAGGTATACAATGCGATAGTGCGTGCCAACTACCAGGTATTAGCGAAATACCTCATGTGCGGCGTGACAGACGTGCTGCGTTATTTCAGACGGTCTACTAAACAGAGGCAAGCACTGTCAGTCGTGATCAGCTACTGGCTGCATGAGCTGCAAGCTCCGCAGAGCTGGTGAAATAAAAGGCCCTCTAAGGCCAGTTGTGTTGATTGTCGGCGGTCTCGAAGGGGAGACGATGGGGTGAAGAGAGAGAGGAGTGACACAGCGTGCGGGGAGCACGATTGTCTATGCTCGAATGAAACAAAACAAAACAAGAATACCCTGATCAGCAAAACGTAAAACGTGGCGACCCGCAACCCTCGTTCGTCGGTTTGAGGTTTTCCGAGGCTCTGATCTGGATTCCTTATATACGACACGGTATGTGACATGCCGCATTGCAGGTACTGCCGTAGCACTTTGTGCTGCTGTGGCTTACTCGCTACAGGGGACTGTGATACAGGTCAGCGACTCGGTACGCTACTGGCTACTCCTGGGTAGCAATGTATCTATGCTTAACACGACCCCTCGATGGAGGCAACATAATCCAAATTGCTATATCCAAGTACCAATTTGTATTATTACTCAAGAACTAGGTAACAGTGTGCGCTTGCCTGCTACTTCAAGTGTCATTAGCCTGTTCCAATTGGTTTCCCGCAAATTCTTGCTCTCGTCTCTTGGCCAGTGAACTTGCCTGGATTACTTGTTAACAGCCGTACGTAGTGGAATCGAATCCATTGGACGCATGCTACGGTAGAGGTGCGCCATTATTTTTCTGAGGCTCCTCACTTGAGGAGCTCTACACCTCACCCAAAAATTGATTTTTAGTAAAACTGAAAGAGCGACACCGATGAAAGAAACCCATGGCCTAGGTATACAAAAAAAAATTACTGCAAAACAAGAAGAACACTCCGACGATTCGGGGTTAAGGGGCCCCGTCATTCAGAAACAAAACGCTAAAAAGTGCTACCTCAATCGTAGCACGCGTCATTGCTCTGTCGCAATAAGTTTCAATACTCTTTTTCCCGCGTCGAAACAACATCAACCGTTCCTGCTTCGCTTTCGATGCGTGATCAATCCTTCTACAGCTAACGCAAAACCTACAATGCTTAACCTGACAACGTAAAGGCATACTACTGCTATGACAGGTGCGACGTATGGGCTAGCATGCAAACCGAACAAATATCGCGCACAAAACCTTGGAACCCGCGCGGGTCTCACTATACATTTACAGACAGACTTCTGAAATGAATTTAGCAGGGTCAACTACAACCAGTCAGTATAGTATGTCTTTTGCTCCAAAATCAAAAAGAAACCCATACTCGTATATACTGTGCAGCAACTGGATCTGCTCAACAATTATCGACTGCAGAGAAAAAAGCGTGAAACATTATGTCAGTTATCAGCTTGCTGATCAAGAAAGAGAAACACTTACATACTGTAGCGGCCGACCACGTTGCTGTCCGCCCAGACCAAAGTTGTGTGGTGCTATTGCAAAAATCATCTTGCACAATTCGTTTCATCATAGCAGCTTACCACGTTTCGGCTGCCCTCCCGTACAACAAAGATGTGTGGTGCTATGTGCTACGAAATATACTTCGTGTATATCTTGCCGTTAAGTGGGTGCGACCCCGAGCGATGCAGATTTCCTTCCTAGCGATCCAGATGATGATGCAGCGATCCCAGAAACGAAAATGCCCGTCCAGTCCCAGACGACAATGATGTCCAGCAACCCGAGAAGCGTTGTCCCAGCAGTCCTAACGATGACGATGTTCAACGACCTCAGCGGCCCTAACTGATGATGATTCTACTCAGCGACCCAAGAAACGTTGTTCTAGAAACCCAAAGTGTTAGATATTGTGGCAATTGCACAAGACGCTCTCCCCCGGCAATACCAATTGATAGACGACACTGTGGCCCGATCTCGAATAACACCTGTCCGGCAACCCCACTTTGTTAGTGTTGTGGCGACTCGGAAGCTCCGACAGTCTCAGCGAAGAGTGCTTTAACGATTCCGGCGGGTGTCGTTTCCAGCAATCTCAAGCGTGTTTTTGCAGTGATCCCGTGAAACATCGTTCCAGCGACCCCGCATGCGACCCCGCATTTAGATGATGACGCGACCCCTCGAGATAATGATCGGGCGGTCCTTGCTTTCAGTCCGTGGGGTTTCACGAGCTTAATTTCGTAGCCCCTCGTCGAAGTCGGGTGCTGAGCCTGATGGAGCAGGTACGTCTTGTACCACCCTACGACTGCCATCATATCTCATTGACTTCTCCCATAGTCAGCATAGTAATACGAGTAGATATTATCATACGTACCATACGTGCAGCCGTTCTTACTACAACAGCAGCAGGGCAGCCGTAGTGACAGTGTCGAACCAGCCCGTCGCACGTCACGTACACGAAAAAGAAGTTGAACCAGATGACGTACCGTCATGAACAAGAAAAAAGAAAGCAGTTAAACCAAACTCTGATGTACTCGTGGAAGGCTCGTCACGTACAAGACAAAAACAACCGAACGAGACCCTAGCGAAATACTCGTCGATGAACTCGAAGAAAGCAGTCGAAACGGACCATGAACTCGATTAAGTCGGTCGGATCAGACCTCGCCAACATGTGCTCGAAAGCTTTGTTTTGCTCACCCACAAATGTGCAGTTGTAAGAGTAGTATCATAGTATTAGCAGTAGTTCGTCGTACTCGTTATGTTGTTAATGGTGTTGTAAAAATGTTATGTTTTTATGTTTCGCGCAGAAGTGGAGCCAACTTTACGAACTCCCAATATATTGCCAAGGTACCTGGTAAGTGCCGTCACGTACTGTGCCATAGCAAAAAGCTCAATAATCGTTCAGTGAGCGCTTTAGCTTGTTATTCTGTACTGCTGCAGACGCTTGCCGTGCCTATCCTGTACCGAGTACATGACACCTACTTACGACCAAAAGCGAGAAAATCGAAAATTAGGCCGAAATTTCCAGGAAAATACTAGAAACAAATTCGGGAGTTGCCATTAACTGAAGGTAGTCTAGAACGGGCCCATTCTCAAATAAGAACCCCAACCTGGACCAGCTTTCTTTTTTCTTATTTCTTACGATGTGCCCTTCAATCTATGCTTTATTGCCCTCTGTTGGTGAAAACGTCCAGCACTGGTGAAGGCGTTCAATGCCCGGTGTACGGGTTCGCCACAGAACCCCCTCCTCCTAACGCACTCTCCCAGCGGTCGACAGAGGCCGAGAAGCTGGGCACGCTGACCAAGTGGGAATCTGCCGGGACTCAAGGTCCGGCCGACCTTAAATTGGCGACGCTGCCGTTGACGCCGGATATTGCGGAGGAAACGGACATTGTTCCGATCATGTTGGCCGAAACCCAACTGACAATCTACCGTCCCTTGGACACATGGGTGCCGCCGGGGGACAAGCAGCAGCGCAGGCTCTATGCGACCAGTGTGGCGCTGCACCGACCTTTGGATCTGTTCCAGTGGATGCCGTGGCTGCAGAGTCAGAGAACCTGCTGTGCATGCTGCAGGAGACCAGTGTGGCGTTGTACCGCCCCTGGTACGCATCGTGTCGGGTGCCGGAGGTCGTGGGACTTGGCGACGGGCCGGTCGAGGCCGCCCACCTGGGGATCGGCACGACTGCGATGGGAACGAGCCTCCACGCCCCCCGAGAGCATGTTGTTATTTCTTGGGAGACAAGCGACGTGGCCTGCGCTGTCGCTGTGTTCATCGTTTTTTTCGCTTGCCTTTGCGGAGTGGTGTTGGGCTTGAGGCGCTTGCTGAAGATGCTATGAAGACGATGCCAGGATGCGAGCGGTAAGTCGACACGCGGACACAAAAGCTAAATATACGTACCGGCCGACTAACGTTGCTCAGCGCTTAGATCGTGAGATGCCGCTAACGCCGAAATAACCTGTGTATTTCTGCATTTTGTCGTTCGACTGACATGCACCATCCCTCCCTGCGTATAGCGTCGACGGAGGCCGGTGTGTTGCTGCATGTTGTTGTTGACGCATTTTGTCGCTTGACTGCCTTGACAGACGGTTTTATGTCATCCCTCCCTAACGCCGACATAAGAACTAGATCGGTTTGCTGATGTGTTTCCTTGTTCGACTGACTCTGACGGACGGCTGTATTCCATGGCTCCCCCCCCACCCCTCTCCTCTGTGAAAGACGAAGCTAGGGCCTTGGAATAATGCTCGTGGCGTGCACGGTGGGGCTCGTGGTTGACGAGGGGTGGACGCTGGTGTTCGTCACTGGCAAGTGTTTAGTTCTTGCGGCAGTTGGGCTGGCGGCTGTGCGGTGCCTGTGGTGGGGGCCCCACCCGGCCGTCGAAGCACCGCCGTGCTTGTTCATAATCTCGGTTGAACTTGCTTTGGCCGTCATGACAGCATTCTACGCGCTGACTCAATTCGTCACGGACACCGACCCCTCCTCCGAAATGGGTCTCGACTTGGTGCTCGTGGGGCTGCTATGCCTCGCTACTCCCTTGCGGGTGGACTTGAGCGACCCTTTCGAGAAGTGGAAATCGTCCGTTTTCATGGTTACCGGAGCGCTGATAATATATGCGGGGGCAATCACCTTCTGCTCGACGGTTTCGAGTGAGGGGCTGTTGAAACTCTTCCCTTACTTCGCTGGGGCGCTAGCACGAATGCCGTGGGAGGTAGCGCGTGAGACGCTTGTCTTCCTCTGGCCCTTCCCGCCAGACATGTCGGAGTCCGTCGAGGAGGCTCTTGCTTCGCTGTTAGGCTCAGCGGCCATCCTGGGATTCGTCTGCAGATTCCGGGAGACGCGGAAACCGATTGGATACTTCGCTCGCGCGTTCGCACCTGCGTCGTGCCTCGTCGTCTTGCGCTCGTGGGGGGTCTCCCGCACATCGCCATGGGTCTCGCCTTGGCGGTGGGGGGGCTGGTGAAACTCATGCTGCTTGATCTCTTTGTGGGGTTCGGAGTATTCCGGGTTGGCCCGCAATGGCTGTTCCTGGCTTGCGCCACATCCGCGGTGGCGTGGACGGCGGTGATGGGGCTTATCCGCGACAAGGACGAGTGGCACCGCATCCTCGTGCACGCCCTGCAAATGCTCTGGGCATACGAGATGCTACACGGAGTGATGATCTTCGTCACTCAAAAACGCCGACTGCAGTATGTGGCTGAAAACCCAGAGGTAGTCCCCCCCGACTACGTACTGGTAAATGGCGGCCCGCCAAAAGTAGTCCCAAGGACGCGACCGCGGGTGGCTCGATACGTTACGCCAATCCGTCCCGCAAGGTGTATTCCGCCGTTGGCTGGATTGGTCCCCGCCTAAGGGGGAGCGGGGGGGGGAGGAG
>JAYJMJ010268925.1:0-13190 GCA_036873875.1 Laminaria ephemera | reverse complement strand
AAAAGTCCCTACGAGTACGAGTATGCACTCGGGGGGGCTCGAACCCGCGACATTGACCTTAGTGGTTACGCGGTTAATCCACTAGACCATCGGGGACGCCGATACCCCGGTAGGCATCCACCGTCGAGAACTTTCATCGTTGCCCCTGAGAGGGAAAATACAATGCAATGGAAATAAGCTCTACAAGCAGAGCTGAAGACCTTCCGGAACAGTTCGGCGGGGAAGACCCTAAGGGTTCCCTGACAGGTGCAGCAGTAGAGACGGCGACCAAAGCAAAACAAAGAGACTGCTGCGAAAGCAGGAAAAAAAAGCGAAAACAGAGCCAGGCACATACCTCTGACTTGTCGAATGTCCACCATTCGGACGAGTTCAACCGCCGCCGCCCCGATCCCTCCAGTCTCGGGACTGCATCGGCTGCACGTCCGACCCTGCAAAATCTCCTCATCTGGGCCCCTAGTCTGGTTGGTGGAAAAACAGTGCATCCGCGTCAGTGAATATTGAATTCATGAAATGACCGCCTCAGAAAATGGGAAATATGGCTCGGTTCTGCCACCTGTACCTGAAACTAATAGGGGGTTGCTCCATTGTGGTGCCACGATCGCGACAGATACGTACTCAACAGCTAACCAAAAATGACGAAAACTTCTTCAAAGCGCTTCCAGGTATGTAGGTGCATTTACCTGGTGAGTGTATACGGATTCCAGGACCATCTTCGTCCAACCCAGTAGGCTGACGGCTAAATTGACCACGGGTTAGAGTTTCGACGAGAGCTTTACATGGTGAAAAAAACATTGATGCTATCATCATCGTCAACTATTCCAAAACAAATACTTATCTCCTCGTACGGGACCACAGCAACCACAAAACGCAAGCTCAAACCAAAACGGCTTCGAGAGGAAAACAACAAACCTGATATTGGAACTGAGCTCAACCCTCTACACCCGGTGTACGGGCCAGGCAAAGACGAAGGGCAATGCGGGCAACACAACCCAACAAACAACGCAGTTACCCGGACCAAGCGCTGGCACAGGTGTTGCCTACTTTCGACCATTGGCGATTATTGTTGATGGCTTATAACATGTAAATCGCAGATAAAAGTCAAGGGATCATCCAGAAAATCGCTCAAGTCAGAGAACAGCCAATCGTGTAAGGGAAGCTTTTGCTTTTCACATGCCGAAGGTAGCGATGCGATCCTGATATGCCATACCTGGTAGGCTATTTTCGATGCATATGACGTCGTAGAGGACACTGCTGCGGGTGTGCCGTGGTGCACACAGCAGTATTCATTACGCTACCGGAAAAATAGCGCATGGTCTCAGTGTGCCGATGAAGCGTGGCTTTGTGCAAATGTGAAGCATACATAACTCGCACGCGCGGAACGCGTTACGGACGCCACATCTCAGCCTCACCGCGATAGTCATCCGGGCATCGTGGTTGCGGTGAGGACACTTGATAGATGCTCGTGAGGGCAGTCCCTGAAACTCCACCGCGATGGCCCTCAGCGCGGATATGGCGTAGGCAAGCGCAGCCCATGGGGCAACCGTGCAGATGTCGCCGTACACCTTCATGTCGAGCTCGTTGCTGTCCAATGAATACTCTAAGACCAAGGCGAAGCTGCCGCTACCCTCGCTGCCATTTAGAGTCCCCCTTACCAGCACGCCGAAACGCCAAAACGTCTGCACCATCCCAGTATTACAGCATCGTGTCAAGACCTTCTCGATCATCCCCGGCGGGACGCCGCAAAAAAACGTCCAGCGCACGTCCAATACCGCCGAATGCCGTGAGCGGAACTCGTCGATGTCCTCACCGACACTTTTAGGACGGTCTGTTCCTAGACGAAGCAACACCACCAGGCCCTCTGCGGGGTCAATGTCGAGGGGAAACGTCAGGCCCAAAGATTCCAGAGTAGGCAGCACGTAATCGAACAGAACAGGCCACATTTCTCGAGCTAGCGCGGGTTCAAGGACGCCCTCTTCCTTAAGCCTGTTCCACGAATCGATGAGATTTTCGTCTTTGAGGACGATGTCCGTGTCGCCTGTGTTGCCGAGAACCACACTGCCATCACGGCGCACGGAATCCTTGTGGTTGAGTAACGGCTTGAGGATTCTGGTCAGCCAGACGACGTCCAGAAATACGTACGTTTCATGCCGCACGACCGTCCCATCGAACTCCCTGCGAGCACCGGCAGCAATACGGTGGCCAGAGGGGGAATAGTGAATGGGTGGTATATAGGCCGACGTCAAGCCAGCGGTTGATGGGGATAGCAGCATCAACCCTCGGTAGCCTTCGCGTAGATAACGACATTATCCTCCCATCAAACCACAGCGAAAGGGACATCAGTTGAACAAAATGTACCGGGGCATCCGGAAAACTCCGAACTATGCCTGTTGCTGGACGGCCAAGAAAACAATACCCACGCTGTTCGAACTGAGGTAGCCTAACACCAATCTTAACATGGTACGTATTAATAAATCACGTGTCATGGATACGTTTGGTGCTGCAACGTACCTGATAGAAAGTGCTCCCTCCAAGGCATGGTCCGGGTTCAAAACTTTGATGCCTTCTGCCGACAACTGATCCACGGCAGCCATCCACCTCACGTTGAGTTCCTCCACAATGATTCCCTTGAATGGTTCTGTCTTGCGCTCCACCCCTCCATGGTTTTCAGACGATCTTTGCACCACAGCTTCCACAGGGTCTCTGCGAGCATAACCCCAAACCAACGCACGGGTTAGACGTTTTTCAATGTATTTCCGCCTGACTCTGTTTCAACCCTCGATTTCAGATAAACGATGGACAGCTCGAGATCAGCTGGTACATAATAAGCCTACCTCGACGCAACTCTCACCTTCCGTGCTCTAGAGCTTCGAGAACAGTAAGGGCGATGTCCCAGCTGTTGGGAAGCACCATCTCATCCCCTCGAAGACCACTTCCGTCCATCTTGTTCACAACCCGATGAAGCATACTCGGCGGCCGTCCCTCAGTCATCTCGCCATGCCAGTCGCACTCCCAAGACTGCCCCCGTGTCTGGTTTCCAGAAGTGTCCACTTCTTGCCCAAATAGCAAACTGGACAGAAACTTCCCAACAGCTGCTTCCCCTCTCTGGTATATGTTTTCTGAGGGTGGCGGATAGCAGCTCGTGAGGCACACCCCATCTTCCAGCCGAACATGCGCCATACCTGCCCGAACCCACTCCGCCAGCCACATCCGACAGGCTGCGTCCATTCTCCCGGCTGTATCAGCAGCACTCCCACTGGCGAGGTCGCACTTTGTAGCGACAAGAATAACATCGCTTTCGGCAACACGCTGGGAAATAGAGCGCAGCCAATCACAAACACCCAATGTATCGAGTTTGCGGATATCTTCGTTCAGCTGTTCACCCGCCCCACCGCCTCGCTCTCCGAAAGCCCCCGCGTCACACACCACAAGGCAAACGGCCCGTGGCGTCAGGAACATCTGCAGCAGCCCGGTGTAGGCAACCTGTCGAACATATATCAAATCGAGTATCAGGTAAATACCAACCATAGAAAACTCTGATATAAACGTGTGTACCCGATGCTGCGACAAAACAATCAGCAACCTACTGAAAGCAGTCCAGCGCAGGGACTCGCTATAGCAGACACAAATACACAACTGCGACATATATTGCAATCCTAGAAGACGATCTCAACCAACCTGCGGAACAAAATATTTAGCACCGTAACAATAGAATACCTGCCCAGCGCAATCGTACACGCGAACGGAGGCGCCGTTGACCTTCAAGGTCTCCACATCTGCGAAGACTGTGCTCTCGGTTGATCCTTCCGTGGGGGTGGCTCGACCGGTCTTCATACTTCTGCACAAGCTGAACAAAACATCACGTCCGAGGGTGAAAACCGATAGGACCAAAGCGGTAACAATACAGCGGCCGCTTTCGCGTAAGTTTGAGGTGAATGTAAATTCGACTGGTTCTACCTTTTAAAGGGGTGCACAATACCGTGCACCACTAGGTGGAAGCTAGCGCTTCAGCATGAGGGCATAGTTTGTGTGACACACAGCTGCATGTGGAAGAAACCAAAATCTTGCACTCAAAGCCAGTCGCTGTTGCCACAAAACAGATTAAAGAACCTTGGAATGTCAAACGACTCCTCATTGTCTCCTGGTGGTGTTTGCGATAAGTACAGTACGCATTTACTGGCATGGCGCATGGAAGTCTCCATCGGAAATTTTCCGAGGTGCATATCTACCCCGACATTGTCAACGCAGCGGCCATGATGTTGTGACAATCCTGCAACCTACGGGTAGATTTGTTTCAAGTACACACTCGAGCGTCGAGGCCGGACAACAAGGTCAATCCTCGATCCCTAGGATAAAAAATGTTGAAATCATTCCAAACGAGGCCATAAGAAGTAATTGGAAGTCCCAGTCAAGAGACACCGAAGCCATCCTACGCTTTTCGGCCCTTTGTTAGAAGTAGGATGCGTTACAAGGCACTCCCAAGTCAAGCCACAGACCAAAACAATAACTGCCCCGTATTGGAGGAAGCGCACTTGGATACTCCAAACCAGACATAAAGGGCAAATAAACAGTGAGCGACAGTGATGGCACGCGTTGAGGAATACGTGTTCTACCTAGCTCCTGAATAGCACGCAGCAACCTCTCCGTTTACAACAAAATACAATAGGGGGGTCGCCGTTGCAGCTGCGCACATCCGGTTACCCGAGGGTTGCCGTTAGAGCTGCACCCCTCCGGGTACCCGTTGTGGTATCCGGAAAAATCTGGGACCCGAGCCTTACCCTACCCTCCGGGTTTTGACCTTTTCATCCCCGGGCATCATACCCAGCAACTCGGGTATCCGTCCGGCAGCCGGGATATCGGGTACCCGCCCAAATGCCAGGTACCCAGAACAACATCGACACATGATTCCAAATATGAGTGGGGAATACTGTGTACTACTGCTGAAGAGCGTACTCTAAATATGAGCTCTATAAATGCCAAGTTTTGTACTATGGCGGGATTACTAAATATATGCCACATTCGATATGGCGAGTATTGCAAGGTTTCGACAATCGATATTGAAAGTCACATATATACGGTACACAGCCGATACGTGGGGGCGGGGTCTGTAGCCTGAGGTACAGCTCAACAGAGTAGAAAAGGGCAGACATTTATGCACCCAGAAGTACTGCAACACGATGCTCCTTCCCCGCGTTTCGAAACTTCAAAATTGAACACTTGAGTTTTCTTCTCCGGCACTATACTTCGCATGTGATATTCGGAATACGTACATTGAATCATTCGATGCGATATACGACACTCAAAACGATTAATGTGCGAGGCGTACTACTCTTTTAGCTATACTACTGCCGCGGCAATGCCGCAACAGCAGCAGAAGAACGACAGTGCCTTTGACACATGACGATTGTCGTTGCCTTCACATTAGCCCGTTGTACCAACGGACTGGTCTACTCCACACGCGGAATACTTGTCCGAGAGACATACCTATGAAAAGCTACTTGTTCGGCAAGGCGTCAGGATCTCAACAACAAAGTTAAAAGCAGACGTAAGCGAGAACCAAAACAAAGAACACGAGCCTTTGGAAAAAGACTACCAGAAAACAAAACATAAACGCAATGCACACGAAATCACGAAGAAGATTCCCGCCCTCGGCCATCGAATCAGTGCTGCTACTCCATCGCGTGCTACGTGGGGACTAGCGCACGGTACTCAATGAACGGTGCTGCGTGCCTCTATGTGTGTTGAACGGTGAGGTGTCACGGGGGGGGTGTACTCCTTTCATGTATAGCCGTAGTCTTAAGACCATAGACCCTCATCCCTACAATGCCGGGACGGAGCACGTCGGGTTTTCATCGACCTGGCAAAAATCGCGTGCATCAAGCGCGAAGCGCCGTGAGATGTTCGGGCGAGTCGCATGAAGGGTGAGCTGCATCCTACTACGAACCACTCGTGAGGCTGACGTCCGCACCATGTGCGTACTTTCGTGAATATGGATGACAGCTTCGAATAAATCTATTTGGTGCCTGGTGTGGCCACTTCCAGAGACAGCAATTATGGATACTATGCAACTGCCTCGTGGGTGCCTTACCATATGCACACTACGTGATGTCATCTCCCTTGCGCGGAGTTAAGGTCCTCCACTCCGCACAATACGATCTAACTCGACCACCATCTCGGTTACCGCCAGAACATAAAAACGAGAAAAAAAGACGGTAACCTGGTGGTCTAGCTCACGTAGTGCGAGGTGTGCTTTACAGCGTCGTTGCCAACCGGCGTCAACCAGGGGGGGTATCACGCGGGGGTAGAAGTAGGCGTGCAGGCCCTAGATACAAGGCGCACATTCAGTTCAAAAGGCTCTGAAGAATTTGGGAAGGGTACAAAATGGGGTGCCCAATGGATGCCAACCCGGCATACCCGTTAACTCTCGGGGTTTGGGGTCAAGCTTTACTCGGCTGGTGGGTTTTGCCCGTTTGAGGATACCCAGCGAGTACACGGGTTTTTAGAAAATGGGGAGCAGCAATGTTAATAGTTGCCGTCGGGTTACATTTTATACCTCTTGTTTTTGCTTTAATGACCGTCTGGGAGTGAAACGGCCATATTCCTGTATTGATACTAACATGACAAAAATAGGGCAAAACCTTCATCCACCTTTGGGAACACCGCCTGCGACTACAACACCTCTTGCCAAACACAAATTGGAACACTGCCTGCGACCAAAGCACCTCTTCCGAAAAACGAAACATACGAATATCTTGCTCAACTCATGAAGAGCAGTATTACAATATGTCATCGCCATGGGAGTTGACTCGCTTTCAACTGTAATTTCGCAACTAAATG
Organism: Laminaria ephemera; assembly: GCA_036873875.1. Taxonomy (NCBI): domain Eukaryota; class Phaeophyceae; order Laminariales; family Laminariaceae; genus Laminaria; species Laminaria ephemera. The sequence continues at coordinate 6,356 of JAYJMJ010268925.1, read as the reverse complement.
TGACTTGGGCTTTATCGTGTGAAGGACAAGACCAGAAACCTACAAACCCAAGGGAGGGTTGCAGCGAGCGGGTCTCAATACCATAGCCGTTGGTTGTGTCAAACCAAACAGCAACCACACAATAAATTCTACAAATCATGCAGTTGGATGTACAGGTGTGGTGGGCTTATCATATACCTGGTACTTTTTACCTATCCGCCGGAAGAAAAAGACGTTCCAGGTACAAAATTTAAACAAAACCAGTCATAGTCACAACGGCCAAAGGCATTGATCTGTTTGATTACAATATACCAGATACATACTACGAAATTGATTATTCATGCTGGAACAAGGTTTTGAACTTCAGGTATGATGCTGTTACTCTATTACTAGAGAAGTTAATCTGACCGTGGCGTAGGGTAGCTAAGTTAATGTTGACGTTCCACATATTATACATTTGTACATCGCTGCATGGGTTTTTAGGATCTTCGCGAAGGCAAAGAGATGTGCTAAACTATACCAGGTATATGGTAACCTTGTATCAGACCTGTTACTTTACTGCTGCCTCTCGATGGAGATATTTTCCTCTACCGCGACAAGGACATACTGTCGGTGTTTCATTGGTTACGCCTGTATCGCCATGACCCATGTGACAGTACCATCAAGATCGTACCAACAGACGAAAACCACTACGAGGAAAGGGGCACCGATGAAAACCACTACGAGTAGGATGTGTCACCTCGTTTTCCCCGCCCCTTCTTGCCCGACGAGCACGATCTTGACGATGTTGCGCCGGACCCGGCAGGGGGAAGAATACAGATCTTCGAAGTATCTGGTCACGGCCTCCATACCGGCAATCACAACACATGCTGGCGGCTCCGCCCAGGGATTGGAGCCCAACAGAACAAATGACCCTCCCACACCCCTCAGGAAGGCTAGCAAACGTCGCAACCGGGGAGGGACGGAGTCACCTGCTGAGCGAATGGGCGAGGACGAAGAAAGTCAAGAGACGGGGAGATTCTACCTGTGTTGCTCTTGACCAAGTGCCTCGGATCGAGACTACAGTAGGGGGGTCCCTTTTAGTTCCTCATTTCTCCACACCCCAGAGCCACCGGGTAGAGTGCCCCTCAAATTTATTTGCTGGCCTTCGAAGCTCTTACACGTTTCGTGTTCGCGATATGCGCGGCCATGGAATAGTTTGTTTTGCTACTCGAGCAAACAGTATTCAATCTGTAATGATTGAGGGATAGAGCCACTTGGGCTGTGGTCTAAACCCGGCGGTGACAATGGGGGTATACTACTGTAATACCGTAGCCCGGTTCCTCGGACGAGGCCTGGCATATCAGCTACCTGAAATATCATGGCTGTCCCTATGAGGTTGTTCAGAGTTCTCAGTTAAATGTTCATGGGTCGTCGACATCTAGTCATATCTATCCTGTGCTGAACAAGATGTTCCTCGAACGTACTCTTCAGAAAACACAGAAAATAGGATACCCCCTTCCTTGGTTGGCATTAAGGTTGCGCTATGCCATAGCTACCAGCACAACCCGCAGCAGTGCGTTCGACTACCACCTGATCAATCGCAATACTGCCGGCGTGCGATAGGTACAGCCTAAATACCACGCGCATGCACACGGGCCGACCAAAGCGCGACACAGGGCACGCCTGCCTTTGCCCCCGATATACAAATGTTCGTTTCTCAACGGTGTTGGGGGTTGCAGATGAGCATCGAAACACATTCGGCGAACGGACGGAGACTACAATTCCGAGATAAAAAAACGTAAAAGCCGACGTTCATGCTGAAGTCATTCGAATACCACAGTACGAAGAAAAGCCAAACAACGAGCATGAATCCAATGTTTCGCAAAGTCCTACGCTTGCCCAGGCCGTCCGTGTGCTGTGAGTGGACGCGAACACTGCGGTGGGACACGTACCTGAAACACCGTCCCCCCCCTGACCGAGCGAAACATCTTGAGTGTGGTCCCAGATACCTGTTAAGGAACGAGGGCAAGCAGTTGTGGATAATACTGCAGGATTCACGGTGCGGGAAGGCTCGACGAATGATAGGATTCGATGACCGAGCTACGAGGGATAGCCCTCAAGATGCTTAGGTGTCCTGTTCTGCGATTTTTCGTACAGCAAGAGTATAGCGACTTCCTGTACACTGTGCCGGTACAGGCGAGGGAGGTGCTTCGTTTGAGGTCAATCCACTGAAAACGGCAAAAATTATCATCGTCCGAGGGATGCACCAGCAACACAAGCAGTACAGGACATCGTACGCGAAAGTAATGTCTTTGTTGAGAGAGCCTCAAACACACGTGGGCGGGATCAGTACACCTAGCGATGGAATGCCCCCTGCTTGGGACGCCGTCGAAACTTGACGCCCACCCTAAACTATGCGTCAGTCCATTACTAGGGAAGCAAGCATTTGGAATTTGTTTGCACATAAAGCAACATCTGAGAAGAGTTTACGAGGCACAGCTCACCTTTGAGCTGATTGCTGTGCAAATTGATCACCTGGAGATGCTGGAGATTCCCCAACCGCGGGGGGACATAGCCTGCGCGAGGGGTTCAGTGACAAACAGCACATCGACAACTTGGCTTCCGTAGCTAAAGCGACACACGTCATACACGTATTTAGAAGGCTTGCTCACGTTCCGGTAGCCTTATCAGTAATCGTGAACGGGGTTCCGTACGTCGAGCGACGGAACTTGCTCTGCTAGAGCGGCTATCCCAATATAACGCCTACCCCAACTGATGATCGAAACGCGGCACATCGTATGCTGGCTGTAGTCGGTACTTTGTATAAAGTATTTCGTGTTTAACGAGAAAGTACCTGGTGTACCTCTACCGCAACTGCAGGACAGGGGCTGTAATTCGCCGTCAACCTATCTCAAAAGAAAAAATGCGTTCGAAAAAACCGCAACGTGGCGACAACTTCGTTTGGAAATCGGCAGTTGTCTCCGTTGAAAATACCTCGCGTACAACCATAACATACGGTCGCTAAGATCTGTGTTTCGATAGAACGCCCCCAGCGATAATAAATAACGCAAATTGAATATTTTGGGTGAGATAGAATAAGGCGACAAAACGTGTATTTGGGAATGCCTGAGCAGCACGCACCGTCCCGGATGACTCATATAAAATATACCAGTCAACAAATTCGCCAAGCGTGCAAGCACGAGCTCTGAACATGCCCAAATATTAAGCACGGCTCACTTATAGGTGCTGCATTGGATATAGTCGAGGGGGACGCCTGCCGCTGGCATAGTTCAAAGGGCGAACCACCGATTGTGCTATTGTGGAGCACAAACGTCGAAAACCAATTTATGCACCGACAGTAGCGTACTGTACCCGACGAAAAAATATTGCGGCATACACATCATTCGTCACTCGGAATAGTTGCCAATCTCCTAAAGTAGTACTGGTAACTCGGAATATTACGGATGATGGCAATAACGCAACTTGCTGTATACAAAGCAAGTTCACCGGCAGCGTGGGCCCGAACACCATAACAATTACGTGCACAGAGGGCACCCTACAACCTGTCTCCTTGTTCCGAGGACTGCAGTCGCGGTTTTCCACGCACTTCCTTAATGTATTATCTAGGTGCGCAACTGTCGGCAAGAAATCTTGGAAGAACAAGAGGGGAAAAAAAACGTCATTCTGTTCAAAGCCTTCCAACAAATGGTAGAGAAAAGCCAAAATAGTAAGAGGGACGAATGGAGGTGTAGGCGCACCAGTGCGGGAACAGTTTGCAACGTTTCGATGTGTTTGCCAACATCTGTTCTCAATACTGTGTTGGAGCTGAACAACCCTTTCTAAGCCGTGGGATTATCCTAAAAGCTGCATAGGAGTCCGCTCTACGAAATTGTGATGAGCGTGCAGTATTTCAGATTAGGCTCGAAGGTACAGTAGTGTTTTACCACACTCTAAAACTCTCCAAGGGCATCACCGGTGACGAGCCGCACAGATGACACGCACCTCCAAAAACTGGAAAACCACATCGGGATGAGCTTGTCACAAGTCCGTACAGTTTATATAATGTAAGCGTACATATTACAGTAGGCTCATCATAAAGCAGCTCGGCCGCAGAGCATGCAAAATATGATGACAGTGACAGAGCAGAAAGGCACCGGCACCGCACGCTCGCAAACCGAGGAACGGAACACGCATAGTGCAGTGACGCTGCCGATAGACAATGTACCCGACTTTCAAAAATGAAGGAACTAGCTCTAGTAGCTCAAAGCGGTTATCGAAGGACAACAAAACTATACGTCCAAAACGCAACCAAAGTGCCAGCCGTGGCCGTTTCGCACACAACCCCGCGAGAAAGCCTCTAAATGCATTGAAATTAACTACTGTACCAGTATGTACAAAGGCGGGCGTTAAAAACGGTATGAGGCAGAACCTCTGAAGAAACTGCAGCCGTCCAAACCCTCCGAAAATACCCGAATCCTACGCCGTGCTACGCTACCTGTCACGACCTCCGTATCCAAACACATACTAATTACGTTCGGAACTGCAGAAGCGCACGCCGGCGCACGGGGACGGGGGCGGGGGCGGGGGGGGGTATTCGTTCGTTCGTTGACAAGACGGCGGCGGAATCACGATATATCGGGGGGAAGTATGCTTCGCTCTTGCTGTACGTTACTGCCGTAGGTATTGTCGACATTCTTGGAGTGCCAACTTCGCAACAGCCGTCAACACAGGTATGCGTCAGATCAGAACCGGGGCATACAAGAAAGCATGTGGATGCGACTTCCGCCAAAACAATGGTATCCTATTGCCTCTCAAGAAACCACTCAAAAGAGGTATGGAACTGCATTGGAGCCCTAGCCTGCTGCTAACGTATATCACAGTAACCGACCAATGACAGAGGGATTCGTGGGCATGGCAGCGACTAAAACGTCAAACAAAATGTAAGCGAATGCATCCCGTCGTCTGGTGCAGATTCGACCGTTTGCCGCCTTGACATACGCACCAATAACATTTGCTGCTCTGAGCACACGTGCGAACAGATGCCCGATACGACGCAGCTTAGGCTTAGATATTGTCTGCGCTGCCTAAACTCAATGGGACAAATTACATACAATGCGTGAGCCGTAATTCGTGGTCCAATCAGGATGTGTACAACGTTGAATCAACCCCCGGCTGGGAAGATGTGCAACAATCAGCGACGGGAGTACAGGGAGCCGCGCAACTAAATACGATGACCGATTGTGAGCGACACAGATACGGCAAATGAACTTTGCAGACTACAACAGCTCGAAAAAGTAAACAAACGTGATAAATGATAGTTTTGATCAGATTTATCTCACAACTGAAGGGTATTTTTCATTTGTCTAAATACTAAAAGGATGCCATTGTAATACCAAAAAAAAAACAGACACGTCTTGAATAATTTTCTACATGCCAGGGTGTGTGGGCAAAATAACAGCACTATGTTCACGGACGTATTCTTTGGCGGTACTGACAGACACCATAAAACAAGAATGACTTGGCCGCACTTCGAGAAAATTACCAATGTACGCCTAGACGTGGGTACTACTTGTAGTGCTTCTGAAGTCGATCTTCTATCAGGCGTAATATAAGCCAAATACATGGTTTCAGTATCATAACGATTTCGAGCGGGCCGAAGTCTCCAACCACGACGGTAATCGAGACAAGACCCAGACCTGCTCCCAATAGAATGGATTGGTGAGTAGGCCAGTGTAACAAACCAAGAAACTAAGTACCATACAGGGGGGGATCATTTCCTATCGCATTCTGGGTAACTGAGCCGCAGGATTCCTTAGTGAAAAACAATGCCGTTCCGTATTAAACGCTGTCCCCTAACGGCACTCCCCCCACTAGTTAGTTTAATATGCAGCTGAATTAGACGCTCCCCAGGTCTTGCTCAAGAAACGTGTGAAAACTAGTCTTACATTGATACAAGTGTTCGGGATTGGGGTGGGGGAGATAGTTCACCATCGAGATTGTTGTCCTACAGGATAAGCCTTGCACGGAAATGGAGCTTGCCGAGCCCCGGGGGTATGTTGCCCGCGAGAGGGAAAAAGCGATACTACCGTAAGTATAATCCAAAGCGGCGGCTTTAGATGATTCTTCAAACAATACCGGCATCGACTACAGTTTGTACATGGGTCGGAAGTTTCACAGTGCGGCGGAACGGCGTATGGCAACGGATGAAAATAGGACATCAAATCAAGAACGTGCGCGATTCTGAAAAAGTTCAAGTATCTTACGGCACAGCCCGCGACAACTGATTTCAAATCACAATGCAAGCACTGAAACACTTATTGAGGCAATGCTTCATATTGTTATACTCGTCTCGTATGCTTTGCCACAACCGGGTCACACTTTAACCGCGGCTATAT
>JAYJMJ010268919.1:0-13192 GCA_036873875.1 Laminaria ephemera | reverse complement strand
GTGTAGTACCCAAGAACCGATTGTCCTTGGCTATGCATCGTAGATACACCGGGTGCTTGTGTGATTGTGTTGCATTGTTACTGTCAAAGGCCCGCCCATGAAACTCAACTGCCGGTAAGGTATATTGCAGATTTTAGACCATGTGGATACTTCCATGCGGTAACGCACACGGTATAGGGGGGCGTGCTATCTTCCCCGGGGTAAACACACGTTCTTGACAAGTTAGACCCAAGGAGCAGCAGCGTGTCGACTCATCACGATCACGATAGCAGGCAGACGCATCACCATCACGACATTTTGCGATGGGCAATATCACGCAGTCATCACCATTACGACATAACGAGAAGCATCACCATGCCGGCAATATTGCAATGAGCTGTTCTACCGGTATGTATTGGGTGAATCGATACCTCAACCCCGTGCTTGCGGTGGTGCGGGTGGAAGCTTAACCCTTTGGGGACTTCATAGGGAACAATTGTCGAACAGAAAAGGCAAGTACAGCATCGTCCACACGAAGCAGTCAGGGCGGAAGGGTGTGTTTGTGATCGAGCTGCAATGCAGGGAGATGTGCGACACGCGTGCAGCACAGTGATACGCGTACTGCTGCACGTCCTTCCCAAATGTTTGATTGAATCGCAATCGTTTTTACTGGTCGCTATAAATGGGCCCCAAACGGGTTAAGCTTTCACCCTTGCCCCACGCTATGGGCAAGAACGTTCGTTTCCTGTTCGAATCATCTCCAAAAAACTATTATCCTCGGCCTAGCGCTTGTTACGCTCCAAGTTGAGAGTGACCACTTCAGTCCAGGGGCACCTCTAGTGGTTCGTATCGTATCGGAAGTTCCGATTAATCGGAAATCGGATCGGACCAAAAGCGTCCCGACATTGGATAAGAATGCCTTGCTTCTAGATGGGAGGGAACGCCTCGCTGCCGTGCCCTTCCCGTCAGCTGAAAGGGTCCAAGGTGAATGATTCGACTTGAGGTGTCAGAAGGGGGGAAAAATGCGTGCTCCTTCGGTAGTACCATGAACTCTATTTCCGTTTTTCCGCCTCGCATATCGTTTATCGTATCGGAATCGGACTTTTTGGCGATAGGATCCGATCCGATAATATCGGGTTGTGCATCAGATTATCGGGTTTTTAGGCCCATATTGGATCGGAATCGACTATAGTTCCGATACGAAACACTAGGCACGTCTCATACCCCCTGGTGTTAAGTGGCCGAGGAAAATCAGGCTTCGAGTCGCAAAAAGCTATAACAAAGCGCAACATTGGTGTGGGGGCGCAAATGGTGTGCACCTGGTTCGGCTATTCGTACCATAACCCATCGTTGGTCAGCCGGTTTGCTCGTTAAGCCAGCCCGACCTAGACGTCAATTGCTTCATTGCAATATAGTACAAGGGGTGATATTCTTTAACCCTGTTGGGTCCCACGTATAGCGAACAAAAAAACACGTGCGATCTTACTAGCAAGCGACAAGGAAAGAGCGTGCAACAGTACAAGAATCGCCTTGCTGCGTATGGTACCGCCTCTAATATTGTGGTTCGGACGTAACGTGCACCCCGGCAGCTCGGGCTGTTTTCGGGTGCCGACGTTGTACTCGTCCTTTTTTTTTTCCTTTTTCCCCCTGTAAAGTACCAAAGGGGTTAATACAGCAATGAGAGGATCTACCACACTCTGCTCGAACTGACAAGCCATCTCTACCAGGCAAGCCGTTTCCTCGTGGAAAATGAACGGCGTTGAAAGGCTTCGTGGTTGTACATTCATTTTCACACGGTACGCGAACACATCTGATATCGTCCGTGCACCCCACCAGCACATATGCATCGCGTTGCTGGTCGCTACATGTCGTACAACTACCCCATGTAACGCACAAATCACGAATTGTGTTGGAATAGCAATCGAACGACTATCACTCTTGTTGCCTGTCTCCGGGCCCGACTTTGTTTCAGGGGACAAGGTACCGGTCAGGATGTACGTGTGCAGAAGCAAAGAGGATGGGATTTGTGGGATAGGTGCTGTACCTACTGCACGTACCTACATACGTACAGCTGATGCACATACTCGTAATACGTACCTGCGTAACTGTCGTACGTACGTACCTACTGCACCTCACCTACTGCTACACCCACTGATGTACTTACGTACATACTACTGCACATGCTGATGTATCTACTTGCTGTACGTACGTACCTACTGCACCTACTGCTGCTGTACGTATTGCTGCAAGTACGTACCTACTGCCCTTACTGTTGCACCTAATGTACGCGTACCTACTGCTATGCGTATAGCTGATGATATACGTACGCACCTACTGCTGTACAAATGAACCTCCTACGGTACCTGCTGTACGTACCGCTGATGATGTGCGCACGAACCTACTGCTTTACGCACGTATGCACTGTACCTACTGCATGTACCTCCTGCTGACGTACTTGTTGCTCTACCTACTGCACGTAAGTACTGATATACGTACAGCTGATGTACGCACGTACCTACTGCCACTGTACGTACGTACCTACTATACTTACTGACGTACCTACTGATGCTACGTACCTACCTAATGTACCTACAACTGATGTGCCCACGCACTGCTGTAGGAAATATAAGGGTTCCGCTCTGCAGGTGACGCCGCCCGCTACGCTCACGCAAGCAAGAATATAAAAAATTATGAAGCGGGCAGACGGAAGAGGCACATGATTTGGGGCTACTCGTGACTTAACAATGCCGAGAGCTCCATGGTGCAGGGAAAAACTTCCGGACTTGACATGCACGCATGTAGTAACGTATATACGTACATGATTTGCAATTTGTGCAGAGCTGATTGCCCTGTGTTATGCTGTGCGCTTGCTTGCGATGTCATGCTGTGATCGGCAGTACGCCTGTAATTTGCGGAAAAGAAAACAAAAACGAAAAAAAAACATGAAGAACAATCCATGAAGAAAGCAAAGATGAGTAAACTACGTATATACCGGCCGTACCTGGTACCTGGTACTTCGCATGATACCTCGTACTGTATGTATGATAGAAAGCACAGCACGGTACAGCACGGTACAGCACCGCACCGCGTGGGAGGGCACGGTACCGCGCAGCACCGCACGGCGCTGCGCTGCGTTGCTGAGCTGAGCCGAGCTGGGTGTGCATTTTCTGTTATTCAACAATGTAGCACGTACATACGTGATGTACCTGGTATGGTACTTCGTATGATACCTGGTACTGCTGTACTGTATGTACGAAAGAGAGAACACAGCACAGCGCACAGCATACAGCACACAGCACACAGCACACAGCACTGCACAGCACGGCACAGCACCGCACAGCACCGCACGGCACCCCACGGCACTACGCTGCTGAGCAAGTGCAGCGCTGCGCTGCGCGGCGCGGCACGGCGCTGTTCAGCTTAGCTGAGCTGAGCCAAGCTGAGCTCAGCTGGGACCTGGTACTTCGATTATACTTCAGCATGACACCTGGTATGTGCCAAAGACAAAACACAGCACAGCACGGCACAGCACGGCACAGCACCGCAAGGCACTGCACAGCACCGCACAGCACCGCACAACAACGCACAGCACCGCACAGCACGGCACAGCACCGCACAGCACCCCACAGCACCACACGGCGCTGCGGAGCTAGCGCTGCTCTGCGCTGCTGAGCTCAGATGGGTGTGACTTGCGAAAAAAGAAACAAAAACGAAAAAAAGAACGTGAAGAGCAATTAATGAATAAAGCAAAGTAATGTTCCTAAAAAACAGTATGCTCGTCGGCAAATAAGAGCTGAGGATGGCTGAGAGGTGGGAGAATATGCCGAGGGAGAGGAGCCATGGGGGAAACTTATAGTTAAGCAAGTATATATGTGCCTAGTTCACCTACTGCTCTACCTACTGCTGTATAATACCTACTGTACGAACCTAGGTACGTACAGATGATGTACGTACGCACCTACTGTTGTACGCACGTACCTACTGCATCTACCGTTGTACATATTCATATACATGTTGATGTACGCGCGATAATTGAAATAAAACCGTTGCTGTAAGTACGTACTGTTACCTACTGCACCTACTGCTGTACCTGTGCGTACATACCAGTAAAGCTGACGATATGCATACGTACTTTCACACGATTGTCTTGTTTATCACGGGGCATCGGTATTAGTTTTCCGTCGTCCGATCTGGTCGGGTTGGCTTCCTTACCGAGTTTACAGGCAGCGAGGAATCCGCACATACGCAAGAATCCGGGAACGCCGCCTAAACATCCCCAGAATTCATTTTTTTACAACAGCTGACAAATCCAGGGTAGGGTAATCTCGGGGCGCGGATTCCGAACCCGTCGTCCGGTCTGGTCGGGTTGGTGTCCATACCGAGTTACAGCATGAGGGGGCTGTGATCGCGGCAATGGGTAGGCTGTTTCCCGTCGAGACCCCACCTAGAATCTTGCCGACAATGCGCAACCTTGCAATCCGTTTGGAAATTGATCACCAGATCGTCCAGGAGAGTGTTGTTATGATGGGCACATACAGTGGGTGCAACGTCGGCCAATACACCCCACGACGGTTGCTTCTTGCATGATTCAGTGAGCAGCGGTTGCTACGAACCTCAACCATGCCTTCCTCAGCATGCTGACTGCAGCAATCCGCCGTCTTGCTGCCTTGGACATTGAAAGTCGGTTGCTATGTGCAAGAGTTGTGTGAGCAACGCTTGCTAGCGACGTCCACCATGCCTTCCTCGGCATGCTCCTTGCAGCACGCCGCCGTCTTGCTGCCCACAGTGCTAACATCGGTAGCTTTGTGCAGGAGTTGTGTCAGCAACGCTTGCTAACGACGTTCACCATGCCCTCCTTAGCATGCTCCTTGCAGCACGCTGCCGTCTTGCTGCCCACAGTATTGAACGTCGGTAGCTTTGTGCAGGAGTTGTGAGAGCAAAATTTTGAATGGGCGCTCACCATACCATCATTAGCATGCTTCTTACCGCCGTCATGCTGCCCTCGACATTGAAGTGCAGTTGCTTCGTTCAGGAGTCATATGAGCAACGCTTGCTAACCACGTCCACTATGGCGTTCCTGCCATGCTGTTTGCAGTACACCCCCGACTTGCTGCCCTCAACATTGAAGGTCGATCGCGTTTTGCAAGAGCCATGTGAGCAAAGCTTGCTATTAATAGCCGCGTCCACCACGTCGTTCCCGGCATGCTGTTTGCAGTGCATCCCCCACTTGCTGCTCTCGGCATTGAGATAGGGTCGCCTTGTGCAGGAATCATATGAGCAACGTTTGTTCTCGACGTTGACCATGCCATCATCAGCATGCTTCTTGCTGTACACCCCCGACTTGCTGCCCTCGAGATTAAAGTTCGGTAGCGTTTTGCAGGAGCCATGCGTGCAACGTTTGTCTAAGACGTTCACCATGTCATCCTCGGCATGTTCCTTGCAGTACACTGCCGGCCTATTGCCCTGGATATTACAAGCCGTCGCCCCATGCAGGAGTCATTTGAGAAGCGCCTGTTGCGGACGCCCACCATGCCTTCCTCAGCACGCTCCATGCAGTACACCGCCGTCTTGCTGCCCTCGATATTGAAGCTCGGTTGCTTAAAGCACGAGACATTTGAGCAACGCCTCACGCTCGCTACAGACTGGTGCCGTGTAGATGCCTGGAGTAGCTGGGTAGGGAAGGTGGGAACAGCAGGGATACGTAGACTGAGCTGTGCACACCTTCCGTTTGTGAGCCACAAAAGCATCGTGACGAGTCTGATGATCTCGTAAAGGCAGACACATGCCAGTCTGAGGACCAATATTGCTCGATCCGCACACAGCAGTATCGAAGAACCGATCACCATTCGCTCCACCATCCGCACATAAATCACCGCTGGATGTGCTATTTCGTTGTATGGCTCTCGGGTGGATGCCCGGGCCTGAAACACAGCTACCGGCAAGAGGAACTTCATATATAAAACCATGTGTGTACTGCAGTGCCAGACAGTGCCAGAACACAAATAACGGGCGGAGCAACGTTCCTGATATATTCGTTTGCCTACACGGCGCACTGTCTCTTGCTGAGCAAGCTGCGCTGCCGGCCTTTAGTAGTGTCGATCCCGAATAATTCAAACCATTCGAAACGCTCATCATCTGTTCAGTGACAAAACGTTGTTGTGGGAGGTGACTCCTTCCCTAGACCATAGAAAAGACGATATCAGCCCGCAACCAATCCGCCGGGCGTCGGGCAACGCCAACAAATAGCGATGACAGCCTCAAAGGACATACTTCGTATCTCGATCTGTGCTCAATTAATTGACAATTGCTGTTGGAGGGCCCATCGACTCGACTGAGATAGTTAGAGGTACAAAATCGCATGAATTGTTCCTGGTAGAGTGTAAAATGCGGACACGAAATTACTAGAAGAGTGAGAGTAATAAGGATTTTTCAGTCGGTGTGCACGGTGGAAATTTCCTCATAACTGCATTAGGCCAAACCGACCCCACCCAACACCCACTCAAATCGAGCTCTCTACGAACCCTTCACGACTTGGCATGAAACCGGCGAGATAATCTTCCCCCCATCTTGCTCGTGAACCTGATTCCGGCCTCATCGCGGTCGGTTCAGTGTGCGTCGTGCAATGTGCATTCTAGCCCGGCGACAGACAGATATACATACATACATATGTCAGTTTTGGGAAATATTAAATGTCGGGGCCCCCAAACTTTCTTTTCTCGGTATGTTACCCAACTTTCTTGCGTACGCCTATCGCTATGTGCGTCTGCAACCCAATTAGGAAGAGGATTATTTGAATTCTCATTACTAGAAAAAGCGAGGACCCGAAATTACTTCAAAAATGCAGGACACGAACTGATACGAAAAGGCGACGATACGGAATGAAGTTCGGCTAGAGTAGTGTAGAGACCTCAGTCACGGTGGAAACTGGGGAATCTCCCTTCGGTCTTTTCGCTGCTGTGAAGAACCGGGGAAATCGTTCCGATGGATCCATTGTAGCTAGAATGACGCCTACGAGTTGGAGAGGATTGCATAGACCTTTGCTGGCGCTACGAACGGGTACCAGCTTGGAAGCTTGGGCTGCCGAGGGCCTTCCTGTTCCTTCTGTTTCTCTTCTTTCCGACATCATGTCCTCTAACCCAACGACACATGAAGCAAACCATCCGACTAAGGGGCGGTCAGACATCAGGACATGAAACATAGGAACGTAGCATGCCAATGAAATGTGCGTATCGAATGCCCATTGCCTACTGCCTGCCTCCAGACTGACGACACTCAATCGATGATTGACGTTTCTCAATAAAACAAAACCGCTACCATCACACAGCGCGCACATGGATACACCTATAACTACTACTATATATGCAACATCAACGGTTGGACTACGGCAGCTATAGCACGGTTTAACGATTCGGCAACCTCAATTGAACCAACTCGATCAAGACATTCTACTCAAGTATCAACGGATTACCACGTCTTCCCCACCACCCCCGTTGTTAACCCATAAAACAGAATCGGGGACACTATCCGGAAAGTCCTTCTTGCCACCCCATCGAATGCCACGGTTGAGACGCAACGTGGCGGTCAGCTAGAACGGGTCGTCGAGTACAGTCATCTGCTGCTTCCCAAAACAATATATTTACGACGGCAGCGCGCGTGCTAAAAAGTAGAACCAAAACAACGGTATGCTCCCCACTTGCGGAACGCTCTACCTCACCCAAAAAGTGACGTTAAGAAAAATGACACGCTTGACCCGACAAAGGTTCCGATGGCGTAGGCACAGCACGAATGCTTTTGATGTTGTAAACACACGAATGGTGTTCAATTGATATTGATTAGTGCCTCAGACGAGAAATCCCGACAGCCAGAAACGGTTTAGCTAAAACGTACACGCTATCTCAGCACTCGTCGAATGCGTGCTCCATCGTCGTCGGCACCAGCTAAAGAAGCCACGGCCAACAGATGTCCACCTCGTACTACAGCCCCTGTCCCCTTGATAGGAAGTAACTTGGCAAAACCGAGTTAATCGTTTGTTTAAAGCTGGCCCTAGTGTACGGACCGTTTCTGTATTCCCGCCATCCAATCTCTGAAGGCCGAACCGTGACCACAAAAACTTTGTATTGGCACAAACAAAACTCAAAACAAACATCCAGTTTTTACGCGGTGGAAGGGGGCCTGTAGGGCACGGAGAGACGAAATTCGAAAAGCCACCTTGCCGCGATCTGCTCCAACAGTCTGGACGAGCCCCTCCTTGAGCGGGCCGTGATCGCGGCAGCGGGTAGGCTGTTTCCCGTCGAGATCCCGCTTTGAAATTTTCCGACAACCCGCCACCTTGCACCTTACTTTAAAGTTGATCGCGACACCGTCCAAGATATCGTTCTTATGACGGAAGCATACAATGGGTGCACCGTCCGTCAAAACACTCCGCGACGGTTGCGTTGTGCACGAGTCGTGTGAGCAACGCTTGCTGTGGATATCCACCATGCCTTCCTCGGCATGCTGCTTGCAGTATACTGCCTTCTTGCTGCCCTCGATATTTGAAAGTCGGCTCGCTTGTGCAGGAATTGTGTGAGCAACGCTTAGAACGGACGTTCACCATGCCTTCCTCAGCATGCTGCTTGCAGTATGCTGGCGTCTTGCTGCCCTCGACATTCAAGTTCGGTTGCTTCGTGCAGGAGTCATGCGAGCAAATTTTGGTAAGGACGTTCACCATGCCGCCCGCGGCATGCTGCTTGCAGTACCCCGCCGTCCTGCTGCCCTCAATGTTAAATTTCGGTATCGCTGTGCAGTAGTCGTGTGAGCAACGCTTAGCACGGGCGTTCACCGTGCCAACCACAGCATGCTGTTTGCAGTACAATGACCTCTTGCGGCCTTCGACATTGAAGTTCGGTACCGTCTTGCAGGAGCCATGTGAGCAGCGTTTGGTAACGACGTTAACCATGCCGCCCTCAGCATGCTGCTTGCAGTACACCGCCGTCTTGCTGCCCTCTATGTTAAATTTCGGTATCGTCGTGCAGGAGTTGTGTGAGCAACGCCTAGCACGGACGTTCATCATGCCATTCTCGGCATGCTGCTTGCAGCGCGCCGCCGTCTTGCTGCCCTTGACATTAAAGTCGGTCGCCTTTTGCAGGAGTTGAGTGAGCAAAGCTTTACGCTCGCCGCGGGCTGGTGATTACAGACGCCTGTGGCAGCGGCGGAGGAAAGGTGGGCACAGCAGGAGACCTTCGGACTGAGCTGTGCACACCTGTCGCCGGCGAACGAGACGCGTGCTACGACAGGTGTAGCTCTTTCTACCCCTACCGTTTCTGACTGCCGCGCCTCCTCAACCGAGGAACTACCCAATGTCGTTGGAATACTCTTTAGGGTTTTAATATAGTATTCATTGTATACCGAGGCTTTGGTCATCGGGTAGGTTGCATTTTCATTTCATCTCAAAAGTCAGTTTTTGGGTGGGGTATAAAGCTCCTCAAATGAAGAGCCTCCGAAAAATTAGGTTAACCCTTACCGTAGCATGAGCTACGAGCAGACACTAACGGCGGATTTGAAGGTCTCGCAACCACAACCATTCGCCAGTTTGAATATGAACACGTTGTTAACATGCACACGGTGTAGTACCATACCCAAGAACCCAATGCTCTCGGCCTTGCATCGTAGATACAAACTGGGTGCTCGTGCTATAGTGCTGCATTGCTCGCGCTAAACGCCGGCCCAGGGCACACAGCTGCCGGCAAGAGGTACTGTACATGTAAGGTCACGTGGGTACCGTGCTTTAGTGCGGGAACCCACGTGGCGTAGGGGGGCGGGTCATCTTCTCCTGGGTGCACTCACGATCTTGATGAGTTAGATCCAAGGACAAGCAGCGTGTAAACGCATCACCATCATAAGATCATGTAGACGCATCACCATCACGATATCATGAAGACGCATCACTTTTGTTTTCTACCAGGTGTTTGCTTTGTTTCTATCGTCACTTTTACTTTCCAGCTCAACTCGTAGGGGGTTTTACCCTCAGCGGCCTTCTGAACAAGCCGTGGTTACAGGTGTCGTCTCTTGTCCCCCCTGGCACGCGCCTTCACTTTTGTCGCGCGAGGGTTCAGCCCATTACGACATCACGAGACGCATTGCCATCACGGCATCCACGCAATGGGCTGTTCTACCTAGAGGTATTGGGTGGATCGACATCTCCAACCCGCGTAGCGTGAATGGAAACTTAACACTTTTACAACTGCAAAACCCTACTTCCATGTGGTTTCTCCCCAAAACCTTGAGTGCACTTCTAAGAGCGTTTACCATTGTGGGACCCGAGTATGGCGACAAAAATGGCAAGTTTGGTCATGTCAAACCGTCTAGTTTGAGAGCGTAGCCGTACAAGTGGCACCATCATGTGCGAATCGTACATCTTCTTGCAGTGTAGTTCAGACACCACCCCTACACCAGCGCAGCCCAAACCTCTTCGTACGACCGATGCTTTCATTATCCATTATTTTCCATAACTTTCCCCCTCTGAAATCCCGGAGGGGTTAAGCTTTTACCCTTGCCCGACGTTAGGGGCAAGAACGTTCGTTTCCTGTTCCAATCATTTGGAAATAATAAATATCTTTGGCCTGGCGCTCGTTACGCCCCAAATTGGGAGTGACTAGTTCAGTAGAGGGGCACGCCACATAACCCCTAGCACTAAGTGTCCCAAGGAACATCAGCCGGCGAGTCGCAACAACCTACAACAAAGCACGGGGGCGCAAAAATCGTTTGCTCTGGATCGGCTGTTCGTACCGGGACCCATCGTTGGTCCGTCGGAAGCTTGGTTCGGCCGGTGCGTCCTAGACATTAAGTGTGATGTTGTAGGAGTACATTGGCGTTAGTATAGCAATCGAATGAGTATGATTCGCGTTGGTTGTCTCGAGCCCCGGCTTTTTTTACGGATCAAGGACGAGTGTGTACACGACCAGAGAGGGTGGAATCCGTGGAATGGGTGCACTACTATAGTGGTACGTACCTATATACGAAATTATGATGTACGTAGTACGCACCTACCCGGTAAGTAACTGCTGTGCGTACGTACCTACTGCACCTAACCTATTGCTGTATCAACTGGTGTACGTACTGCACCTACGTCTATAAGTATGTACCTACTGCACCTACAATAGGTGCTCTGGACGTACCTTTATACATAGAGCTGATGTCCCTCGCCCTAACCCTACGTATCTAAGCAACTAGTGTGCGTACGTACCTACTGCGCCTAATGCCGTACCTTCTTCTATGAATACGTACCTACGTACAGCTGATAATGTACGCGCGCGTACGTCCTGCTGTACGTACGTACCTATTGCACCTACTATTATATATATTGCACGTAAATACAGCTAATGTACGTACGCAGATTGAAAGAAAAAACTAAAGCTGTAAGTACCTATAGTAAGTACCTACTAATGTACGAAACTACTGCACCTACTGCTGCTGCCGTACCTCCTGAACGTACCTACCGATGTACCTGGTACGTACCTACTGCTGTACCTACTGATATAAGTACGTATTTACTGCACCTACTGCTGTACGTACGTACCTACTTCACATACTGTTGTACCTACTGATACATGTATTTACTGCACCTACTGCTGTACGTACGTACCTACTGTACCTACTTGATTTACCTACCTGAAACTACATACCTACTGTATGTACAGCGTCTACCTGCTGCTGATGTAGGTGTGTCGCTGTTATTTGATTGCTGTCTGCAGGTCTCAAACGGATTACGTCGAATCACGCTATTATTCATGGGATGACAAAACGAAAACACTACCTTCTGCGGCGCCTACACGCCAGATAACAACCCCCCTGGACTGAACTTCCGATCCGGTTTTCTCCAAACGAGGGGGGCGCAAACAACGAACATGGTAGCCTTGGAATGGTCTTGTCGAAATCTGCTCACAGACGCATCGCTCGGCATTTGCATCGTCCCCATTGTCGAGAAAATCGGCATAGAAAATCGACCGAGTGGGTGTGCTACCTTGCGTGTTATCCAGTCGGGTATTTGTTTTTTTGTAGCGCAGTGGGTTCTACGCCAAAAGTAGTCACAACAGTCGGAACGCTTAAGTCAAAGAGCGCACAGATGACGCATGGACAGACTGCCTGCTGCAACTACACGTGGCTGCAGATTCACAACTTGGAGTAGTAGTTATACGGCTTACTCTGGGTTGAGAAAATGGTTGATATGTTACCAGTAGCCCTGCAGGTACGATAACACCACTCACACTTGGCGTCGACGGCAAGAACCACACATGGCCGTCTGTCGTCGATTTGATTTATTAATAGTCGACGTGGCCTTCCACAAACACTAGAACTGTGAGTCGGCAGGACTTGAGAACAAAAGACAAATCGCTAGGCGGCGTGACACGACTAGCTGGCTTTAGTCGTCAAGTCGGCTAGCCTTTCTACAAGCGAAAAAAACAACAATGGACAATTGGCATCTCCGAGAAAAGACCGACTATTAAGAACATGATAACGACTGTAATTGGAGACTCACGTCGTTCCGACTCACAGCTCTTACAGGTACGGATGAGGCATGAAAAGACTGCCTGCCATGGCCGCACCTGCCAACAGATTCCCAACTCAGAGTCTACTCCTGACCAAATATGTCGGGAGACGGCCATTGAGGCCTGTGACACTAGCCCAGCCCGACGCTGCCTTGGTTTTTACGCGTATTGGGTTTGCCGCCAAAAGTATGTAACAAGCGTCCCCAAAACTTGCAACTTGTTTGAGTCATATCATAGTGAGCGTTCACCAACACGGATGACGCATAGGAAGACTGCCTGCTGCGGCTACGCGTGGCTGCAGATTCACAACCTGGAGTAGACTCCTGACCAAAGATGTCAGGATTCGGTCCGTTAGGTCTGTGACGGGCGGCCGTCTAGACTTATTACGAGCGAATACGAGTTTCTAACCTTAACGGCCAATATAGGGTTATATTCAAAATTGACTGAAGCCTGAAGCCTGAGGCCCCCGCCATCACGGTTTTCATTTGCATTCTATGGCGTTTTCGAAAAATAGGAAATCTCTTTCGTGTCCCCGAGTTTTCAAGACTCTGTCAAGCAGGCCACTACTGCCAAAGAAGCAACATAACAGTCGCCCACAGCCGCCCAGCCAGCAGCAAGCGAGGGGGGACGGTGTAGCGATGCTAGGGGCATGGTGGTGGCGGTGGTGGTGGTGGTGGTGGTGGTGG
>JAYJMJ010268909.1:0-13193 GCA_036873875.1 Laminaria ephemera | reverse complement strand
CTGATGTATTTTTAACGCCGTCTTCGACGTGATCGTCTGCGACGGGATTTATTTGTAAAATTGGTAAATGAGAGCATCAGCATTATGCATAGACAAAGTGCCATCGCCCGGTTTACGTAGGTGACATACCAATTATCTGCTAGAAATAGAAACACTAATGGTGCTAATAAATAGATGTTTCGTCCAGGTGCCAAGACAATGCCGAGAGCCGCTAAGCCATACATTACATAATAAGAAATTATTCCGATCAAACCAAAATTAACGGTTAGTTCAACAAAGTTATTGTGAGCGTAGGTGTCAAATCCGCCCACTTCTTTGAACATGCCAGGGCCGTGCCCGGCTAATGGCTTTTGACTGTAAAGTTCAGTCACACTACTTTTCATTGCATCTCTGAGTGTTCCCGAGCCGTCATCGTCGTCTAATCTATCGATGACTCGTTTTACAATAACTATATCGCCGAGAGATGAATTTTCGATTTTAGATATTGTATTGCTGCCGTTAAACAAAAGTGCTGCTGCAATGATTGAAGCTACCCCTGTGAGAATAACCAATAGTCTTACCATACCCTTCGGTAATAGAAAAAATGAACCGAATAGTAAAAAGACTGCGGTAAATACCACGCCAGTTCTTGAGCCCGTGAGTACCGATACGCAAACGCAACTGATGCAAACGGCAAAGAAAGTAATCGTTGAAATTCTGGTTTTGAGGAAAAATAAAGAAAACGGCAAAGCGAATGCAATTCCCATAAGAACATTTTGGTGCCCAGCTAATCCACTGTAGCGCTCTATTTCAATTCTTTGCAGGTCGTCCACTGAAAAATCTTGTGTATTTACGACCTTGGAATCATATCCGAGCATTATTGCGGCGATGTTAGCTATTACTATTATAGCTAGCCAAGCTATGACAAGATTGATTGACACGCCGCTGGCGATAAATGAGGCTAACGCTATTGCCCCAATCCAAATGGTGACCATTCTCAAAATATATTCTGAAGGGTAGTTAAACAACTGAAATCCGTTTACAACCATCATGAGGAAGAACCCAAGCGGTACCAACATGATAACGGGAAATTTAGCCTGACGAATAACAAGCCCAAATATTAACCAAGCTGCGGATAGTACGGCCAAAACGAATCCGCCTCTTGCTAGGCCTTTAGTACCGATGAGCAGTAGACCGAACATAAGTTAACCGCTTGTAAGAAATGCGGCGCCGTATAACCAGAACTTAGGAGATTGTTCCTGAAGTGAGGGGTGTGTTTTTTCGAACAGTATGTCTCTTAACATAGTTATCTACTCTTGATCTGTCGTTGTAGGTCGACTATTTTTTTGTAAATTATAAATATGGCAAGCACTGCCTAAGAATTTTGATAATCGTGCTCGGGCCGACCAAGACAGCCTGGAATTGAGTAATCCCCAGCCAGTGTAAAAAATTCCAGTTGGGCGATGCTCAGAGACCACGATGGATGTTTGGTTTTTGAACTGGTTTAGCCACCATCTTGGATGGAAGTAGTAAATTTCTGTTAATGAATTACCTCTTTCACCATGGCGTGGAGGTAGTAAAATATTCTTTAGCACTCGGCCGGTTGAAGGGCCGTTCTGCTGCAAGACCGGCTTTACTTTTGTGCCTGATTCTATGCTTTTGGGTTTCGTCTGGTTTTTCGATTTTTTGTTTAACTTCGCTAATAATCTGGCTGGTATTGAGAGGAAACCAGATACGATGGTCCAGAATCTCCAGCTGTGAGTTGGCATTAGATGGAGAGCGGTTCCACCGGGTTTAAGAATGCGTGACACTTCCGAGTTCATTTTGTCTAGATGTGGCACATGTTCCATGACGTTCGAGGAGTACACAAAATCAAAGGTGCTATCTGCAAAAGGAATATTGTGACCATCATACGTAGTTACGTCATCAGTCTTGTGGTTTCTCAGCCTGCTGTTTTCCAAATCGATGCCTTTGGCGGAGCCAAAAATCTCTTTTAACAACGTTAGTTGATACCCAGTGCCAGAACCAATTTCCAATACGGAGCATTGTTTCAAAAAGTCTTTGTCGTGGCCTGAGAACGTAGCTAAGAACTCCTGTTGACGTTTAGCGTGAAGAAAAGATAGAGAATTGCCCGCCTCATTGAATTGGGCCGTCCCCTGGCTGGACGTAGTCATTCTATCACCTAAGTTTTCTGTATGAGTTAAGTATCTGAATCGAGTAGTTTATTGTGAGAGGAGCGTCCTTGCAAGTGAATAGAGATTGTCACAGATAGCTCTACGCGTTAGGACCACCAATAGCAGGTATAGCTCACAGTTTGGTTCGGGGTAATCAGTACAGTGGAACAAAATTATTTGAATATCCTAAGATGTAGTGCATGGGAACTTTCGATGCGTATCACGTATGTTAAGATTCGCGGATGACCAAGCAAGGGCCAATTGTAATTGTAGGTAATGGCCGTAGCGGTAGTACCGTCTTTTTTGAAGCGCTTGCCCATCATTCCGACCTTGGTTGGATAACCAATTACGACTCCAAGTTTCCAGAGTCAAAACTTGTTTTTTTACATCACTATTTGCGCCGTTCCCGGTTGCTAGATTCCTGCCTAATTACAAAAAAGCCTCAAAACAAATTTAAGCGTTCGTTGGCTGACAAATTACTAGTCCGCCCAGAAGAGGCCTACAACAAGTGGAACGTGTTATGTGATGTGAATTTTTCCAGAGATACGCTGCACGGTACAACTGCTACGGAAAACTGTAAAAAAAATGTTAGAGATTTCTTTTCATCAGTTCTGCATCGACAAGGAAAAAAAAGACTGGTAATAAAGATTACCGGTCCAACCAGAATGGATTTTTTATCAAGCATATTTGACGATGCTTGCTTTATCCATGTGAAAAGAGATCCTCGGGCAGTGGTTAGTTCAACTTTAAAAACTGATTACTGGCAACAAACTATGTTGACTCCGCGATGGAATAATCTGTTAGTTCATGGTTGGGAGGAGACTTGGAAAAACTTTGATCAAAGCCCAGTGGCACTAATGGCAATGCAATATCAAGCAATTAGTGACAATAGCGTCATTGAAAGTCGCCGGCTAAAACCCGGCCGGTATTTAGAAGTTAATTATTCAGAGTTTGTTTATAACCCAGTAGCCACACTTGAGGGGGTTCTTGACTATGTAGGTTTGGAACAGTCGCCTGAAGTTGCAAAGTATGCGGGTGAGCCTGGTCAATATAAAGATATGGATTGGAAATATAAATCAGAACTATCCCCAGAAGCTATTTCCACGATAGAGGAGATCACGAGTCTATAGCAGGCTGTGATTGTTGGAAAATCCGTTGGCAAAAATATTTCTTGTTATTGATAGTCTGGTCGCTGCCGGTGCGCAACGGCAGTTGACCAATTTAGCCTTGGGGCTTGCAGATAAAAAGCATGAAGTAACGCTTTTTTTCTATCATCCTAAGTACGATTTTCTTGAAAAACTCAACAATAGTGGTGTGGTGGTCGTCGAATGCGGGAAAAATGGTCGATTCGACCTGCGGCCCGTTGTTAAGCTGTATTCCGAAATAAAGAAAAAGCGTCCGGATGTTGTTATTTCCTTTTTACGTACACCCTCTATTTATTGTGAATTGGTCAAACTTATCAATCCCACTTTTAAGTTGATTGTTTCTGAGCGAATTAGCGTATTGGATGGTCGTCTGACTAAGGGTGATATCGGGGCTGGTTTGCTGCATACGATTGCTAATACCGTGAACAGTAATAGTCATGATTATATTAATCACCTAATTGAAAAGCTCCCGATTCTTAAAAAAAAGGCGTCAGTAATATACAACGGGATCGAACCACATTATTTTTGTACTGATATCACTCAAAGAAATACGGGTGGAGATAAGAAGCTAATCAGGTTTGCAGTAGTGGCGGCGCGTTGTACTGCTATAAAAGGCGCAATGGTAGTCGCGAAGGCTGTCCATAAATTAGTAGAACAGCAGTCCACTAATTTTAAAGTCACGTGGATCGGCCCAGTTGATTTCGAATCGAGTTACGTCAGATCAGTAACAGATTTTTTAAGGTTACATAATCTGGAATCTTATTGGTCGTGGCATGGAGCCTCGTATGACGTATTGTCTTCGTTGAGCAATCAGGATGTGCTTCTTTCGGCCTCTTATCAAGAGGGTATTTCCAACGTTATATGTGAAGGGATGGCGCAGGGGATGCCGGTGATCGTCAGTGATATTTCCGACAATGCGCAAATTCTTCAAAATGGGCGCTACGGTGCGTTGTTTAGTGCTGGAGATTCTTCGGGTCTTGCGCATATCTTGGCCGAATACTGTTCGCTTAACCCCCAGGAACTTCAACGCTGGTCAGAGCTCGCTTATGAAAGAGCGTCAGTGTTGTTCGCAATGGATCGTATGATTTTGGAGTG
The DNA here is from genome assembly GCA_036873875.1 of Laminaria ephemera. NCBI lineage: Eukaryota > Phaeophyceae > Laminariales > Laminariaceae > Laminaria > Laminaria ephemera. The sequence continues at coordinate 8,800 of JAYJMJ010268909.1, read as the reverse complement.
GGAGGCTCTGTGTCTTAGCATAATGACTGACAGTGACCAGCCTGAGGTGACTTGATTCGAAATAGTTAGTACTTTTGTTTTTCAAAATACGCATATGGGTGACCAGTCAATAAACAGGACAAAAATCAACCATTTGCTGCTGCAGCTTGACCTAGAAAGTCTCAAGTTAAGCGTTTGTCATGGTAATTCAATGCGCAATTGGCGTCGTTCTATTGACGACAAGGTCAGTAAGAATTATTATTCGCGATACAGCCGCAGAAAAACAATTCCCCGGGAACCTTAAGAATGATTCGTGGCAAATATTTGTCCTCGATAGCTTTTGCTGGCTACTTGTCGCTAGGCTTTATCCAAAGCGTGGGCGCAAATCAAGTACCCGCGCTACAAGTCAGTGATTTGCAGGCTAAATTAAACAGCATCGTTCGATTCACTGTTGCGCCTACAGACCCTGACGGTGTTGTCCCTGGTGTACATCTGTCGTCCGGGCCATCTGATGCAACCCTGAAAGACAACGGCGACGGTACACGCACATTCAGGTGGAAGGCGTCCCGTATTGGCGTAACAGTGCTCCAGTTTACCGTCACTGATGCTCGGGATAGCGCTTTAGAAAAAAAGGTAAAAGCACGCATAACGGTGACCGCAGACGGCGAGTCAGCAGACCAGGCAGACTCAGGTGTACAAAATGCGGCCGAGCAGGACAAACCAGATGATCTCCACAATGGTGTACCGGAGTTTGGTCGCAAATATTCCGAGCCTTTAACCAACGCCTATGTCACCAGAGTATCGGGTGCTGACAATCTCGGTAACTATGGTTGGAATGCGTCGCATCAATATTCCAAGAGGCGTGCTTGGAACAGTGATGAGTCATTGCTAGAAGTTAAAAATAGCATTGTAGATGCCAACGACTATCACAGCGTCGTTGCGGAAATTCCGATGTCCACTGAGCGTGTTTGGAGTCGCACTGATCCCAATAAAATGTATGGCTTGGAATACCAGGGCAATTCGGTAAATCGACTCGTGTCTTACAGAGTGGGTGCTAACAACAGGCAATTGATCCATAGCTTTCAAGGCTATAGCCAATGCTCAATTGGTGAGTGGGAAGGCGATGTCAGTGAAGATGATCACTATATCTTAATTACCTGTCGAAAGCAGTCTGGCGGAGACATGACGGCATTTAGCTTTGATCTTTGGGATAAAAAAATAGTCGGAACCCTCACCGTGGGTAGTGACCTTAATTGGGGTGGTTTTTCTCGCACTGGTCAGTATATTTTAATGGAGTTCAATCAACCAGGGTCATCCAACAAGCGAATAGTTCGTTATAACGCAAAACTGCAAGACGAGATGACATTAACATCCACGATCGCGCATGGTGATTTTGGTCGAGATGTGGACGGTGAAGATGTCTATGTAATGATTAAAAGTACGGGTATTTTTTATTATCGGCTAGCGGATGGCAGCCGTGTCAATGTCGGTAGCGATAGTAATGGACTTGGAAAAGGCACCGGACATGTGTCGTGCCAAAGCTCCATACGAGTGGGGTGGTGCTTCTTTTCTGTGCATCATGATGGCTCGATGGGTCAAGTTAAAATTGAAATCGATCACTCATTGCCAGAATCTCAAGACAGCTCGGGACGTACGACGTACCAAGGAATCAAGCAATTCGAGCTTTGGACGCGCAGTAGATCGACAGCGAGCAGCTATAGCGCCCAATCGCGCGCAAGTTTCAGCCCTAGTGGAGACAAGGCGATTTTCGCATCGGATTGGTTGGGCAAAAGCGATATCTACTCCTATGTGGTTGAAAGAGCCGGTAGATAGCTTGTTTGGCAAAACAGGCAAATACGTCTCCCTTAGTCAATTTAATGGAACCAGACGCACGCTGTTATGGGTGTCGATCTGACTTGCTAGAAGTGCCGATCAGATCTACCTTAAGTAGTAACCGGATAGTCTATTCCAATGTAACTGTGCGATAATGCCGCAGATATCTCCCTCGCCAATCTTTATGTCATTTTATCAACAAGAGGGAAAGCGCGGATTTGATGTATTTGTGGCGGTCGCCGCTTTGGTTCTTTTGTCGCCTCTGCTTTTGGTCATTGCTGTGGCGATCTATTTTGGTGATGATCGGCCAATACTGTTCAAGCAAACCCGCATCGGTCTAGGTGCACAGCCGTTTACGATATTAAAGTTCCGCACCATGAGCAATTTATCGCAGCAAACTCAGTTTGATCTTGGCTCTACCAGCCGAGTTACCGGTATTGGCCGCCTATTGCGCAAGTCAAAACTTGACGAGCTCCCTCAGCTGATTAATGTATTGCTCGGTGATATGTCAATCGTGGGGCCTCGACCAGAAGTTCCAACATGGGTTGAGCAGTTTTCGGAACGATGGGAGCGTGTATTATTAACTCGCCCTGGCATAACTGATTCTGCTTCTATTAAATATAGAAACGAAGAAGCACTTCTTGCATCAGCAGCAGACTCTGATGCGCTATACCGCAACGATATTATGCCTAAAAAACTGTCTCTCTATGAATCCTATGTCGAGAATATTACCTTTATGAACGACATGAAAATCATTGCTCAAACTATTAAAAGTGTGGTGAAGGGGTAATTGAATTGAAAATTCCGTTCTGTAAAGTGGAGTGTGGCAAGGAAGAAGAAGAAAAAGTCTTGGAATGTTTGCGCTCTGGTTGGCTGACCTCTGCAAAGTTTGCTGTTGAATTAGAGCAAAGCTTCGCCCAGCTTGTGGGAGCAAAGCATGCGTTTGCAGTCAATTCATGCACATCTGCTTTGCATCTAGCGCTCGATGCGGTTGCTGCAGGAGAACAGGTATTCGTACCGAACATGACATTCACCGCAACAGCGGAAGTGGTTCGTTACATTGGAGCCGAGCCTATTCCTCTAGACGTTGACTACGGTACCTCTAGCTTAACACCGGCAATTTTGAAAGAAGCTATTCGGCAGCACCCAACGGTCAAAACGCTGATAGCCGTGCATTATGGTGGGCAAGCACTCGATATGGGGCCTGGTGGCATTCTTGATGTCTGCAACGAACATGGCATTACGCTAATCGAAGATGCTGCACACGCTTTACCCACTCGGTTCGATAATCAATATGTCGGCACTTTCGGAAAAGTCACTTGTTTCAGTTTTTACGCCAATAAAACCATGACTACTGGAGAGGGAGGCATGGTGACGACCGATGATGATGAAGTTGCAGCTCGGGTAAAGCTAATGCGTCTACACGGCATCAATCGTGATGTATGGGATCGATTTACAAACAAAGATGCAAAGTGGGAATACGATGTCATGGCGCCTGGGTTCAAATACAACATGCCTGACCTTAATGCAGCCGTTGGTGTAGCTCAGTTAAAAAAGCTTCAGTCTATGCGTGATGGACGACAGCGAGTGGCTGAACTGTATTTTGAACTACTCGGTGAAAACCCATTGCTTGATCTTCCTGTTATCCGCAAAGACTTTGCCGACCATGCATTTCACCTATTCACGGTAAAGTTGTCACCAGATGCGGCCATTTCAAGAGATCAGTTGATTGTCAAATTGAATAACGCTGGTATTGGAACGTCGGTCCACTACAAACCAATACACCGACTGACTTACTACCGAGAGATGTACGGTTTGGAAGCAAAGGATTTTCCCACCAGCGAACTGTTGTGGCAGCGAACCGTCTCTTTACCCATTTTCCATCTACTAACCGAAGACGAAGTTAGATACATCTGTTCTACATTGAACACGCTAACAAATAACGCTTAGAAAGCCTAGCTTGAAGTTTCAGCTAGGAGCTCTTTGTAGAGATCAAATGTGTTCTTACACATTTGTTCGTTAGTGAATTTTTCTTCGTACAATGCTCTACTGTTTTTTCCGTATTTCAATCTGAGTTCGCTGTCCTCCACCAATAGTCGAATCGCTTGAGCCACAGCAAGATCATCTTCACGCTCAACAGTAATACCGTTATGCCCATCAACCACTTGTTCGACAGTGCCTGCTACATCTGTGGCTATTACCGGCAAACTATGCGCAAGCCCTTCAATTGTTGAAATTGGTAGACCTTCATAATAGGTAGTTAGAACCTGAATATCGGTTTTCTTGAGGTAGTTCGACACATCTGAAACAGCACCGGTAAAAACAATTCGATCATCCAGGTTGTGTTCAGTTACTATTTTTTTAACTGACTCCATTAGCTCACCATCGCCAATAAAGTTAAGCGTCCATGGAACATCAGGTATTGATGCAAGTGCCCGTATTAGAGTGGCGTGATCTTTTTGCGGTCTGAAGCCTGCAACCATACTTAACACGACCGGATCAGCATGGGGTGCGTGTTCAATGGGCCCGCCAGCTTCGTCTGCCACGCCATAGTAAATACGAACAAGCTTTTTTGGTGTCGTGACGTTTTGGGAAAGCCCGAACTCGCGCTCCTTCTCAGCTACCGCAATGACACGGTTGGTGATTTTGGCAACAAATTTCTCTATCAACAACGCGAAGCGACGACGACGTATCGGTAACCCTTCGGCAAAGCTCCACCCGTGGGCGGTGAAGGTACACGGTATCTTTAAGCTCCATGCTGCCATACGCCCGACAATGCCTGCCTTTGTTGAATGGGTGGTCACAACGTCAGCTTTAAATTGTTTTATGATCGATCGGATTTTTAAAATCGCGATTACATCTTTGATAGGGTTTATAGGGTGAGTCATGGCTGGAACGTAGTCGAAGTCGATATTCCGTTCTTCCAGCATGTCCGTAAAAACCCCGGTCGAGCCAACCAGAATTTTCACGCTCTGACCTTCAGCTATACCGGCTTCGGTGAGGTGTAAGACGTGATTTTGAGCGCCGTAGTAGAGGTCGCCAAGCGTCACAATGTGAACTACGCGCATTTGAATATATTGTCAGATTGGTGATGTGTAATGATAACAACTTTATACGGATGGTCTGTGCTGCTACGGGTCATATATTACCGCTTGTTAGCGAATTCAAACCCTTCCGGATAGCTCTATATGTCTACTGGTTCAAGCTCACAGGCCTAACTGCGCAGAAAAATTGATGCACCTCTCATTTACCCATAGGTCGGTAATAATACGACTGCGCGGATAGGGTGCCTGCTTTACAATTGAGGCTACCGATAAAAATCAATATCCGGGCTGAAACGTAGTAGCGCGTCGAGCTGGTGAGCTCGGTAGGCGAATCAGTGAGAAATACAGCAATTGCTGTGTTGCCGGTGGAATAGGCGGCTTGCCAATTAAATGGCACGTTTTAAAAGAATACGATCGAGCGATTGTTAAAATAGCTTGATACATTTCGCGATATAGTGTTTTAGGAAACCGAAAGGTACCAACGAGGTAAGCAATGCTTCGAGTCTTTGTGGAATCTGAAAACACGTCAGAATGACGTTCTTGTAGCTTTTAAGGATTTAAAGAAAAGTACATGTACGACCTATTAAATATAAATGCGATTCGCCTCCGAATTCTCAGCATTGCTAGAGAATTTTCGGATACAGGGCGAACAGAAAAAAGGCTATTCGCTGCTGCTGCGGATGCTTTTCTTTCTGTTGCTTGCCTGTGGGTAGCTTACTCACTTTTGTTAAATTCAATGTTTATTGAATTTCATAAAGTCTGGGTTTATTTCGTTGTTATTCCATTTGTTACTGTGGGAGTGTTCGCAACGTTAGGTGTGTATCGCTGGGTTGTTCGGTCGGTCAATTCGTCATTGCAAATTATTCTAGTACAAGGCTGTTTGATGGTTACCGCAGCGCTGACCATACTGATGTTTGTGGCTCCGCCCGAATCTTTGTATACACGCTCCGCTGTTGTTATTTATTTTATATTGCTTGTGGCCTCCACTATCTTGTCTCGGTATGGCTGGAAGTATCTGATGACTGCAGGTGCGAATAAATCAACACGGGTTTCCGTTGGCATTTATGGCGCTGGCGTTGCTGGACAGCGATTAGCGACTATGTTGAATGAGTCGGGTGACTATTTACCGGTCTGCTTTGTTGACGATGACGTCAAGCTTTTGGGAAGTAGGGTTGCAGGACTTCCTGTCGTGGGTACAGATGAAGCAGCACTTGCTCAATTAGTGGAATCGAAAAATCTTGAGCTGGTGGTACTTGCGGTGCCATCTATGTCAAGTGCACGTGCACGTGATATTGCACGTGACCTAAGTCAGCTTGGCATTACCATAAAAACAGTACCCTCTATTGTGGAGCTGGTTTCGGGCCAAGCGACACTGGCCGATATACGCGACGTATCTATCATTGACATGTTGGGTCGGTCCGAAATCAAGGCAGATCCTTCATTGTTGGGGCAATGTGTCACCAATAAGAACATTCTAGTGACTGGCGGTGGCGGTTCTATAGGGTCAGAAATATGCCGGCAAATTTTACGTCTCCAGCCGGCTAAGCTTGTTGTTATTGAGCAGTCCGAAGAAAATTTATATGATTTAACTGAAGAAATTAATCAGGCAATAGCCAAAGAATCACTTGCCGTGATGTTTGTGCCGGTTCTGGGTTCGGTATTGAATGAAGACAAAGTAGATGCGGTGATTAGTGGAAATGCTATCAATACCGTTTATCATGCTGCCGCGTACAAGCATGTTCCCATCGTTGAACATGCGCCCGAAGAAGGCGTTCGAGTTAATATCTTCGGCACAAAGAACGTACTTAATTGCAGTATAAAAAACAAAGTAGACACGTTCATGTTGGTTTCTACCGATAAAGCGGTGAGACCCACGAACGTTATGGGTGCGACCAAGCGCGTGGCAGAAATGATGCTGCAAGCAAAAGCGGTCAGCTCTGAGGACACGAAAATAGGCATGGTGCGCTTTGGAAATGTACTCGGTTCTTCGGGTTCAGTTATTCCAAAATTCCGTGCTCAAATCAGAAGTGGTGGCCCAATTACGGTAACAGACCCGGAGATAACTCGCTACTTCATGACTATCCCTGAAGCATCTCAGCTAGTGCTGCAAGCAAGCGCAATCGTTAAGGGCGGTGATGTGTTTGTTTTAGATATGGGCGAACCAGTTCGTATTCGAGACTTGGCGAAAACATTGATCGATTTAATGGGTAAACAATCTGACAATGAAAACATGCCTGATTACATCGGTATTGAATACACGGGGTTAAGACCTGGTGAAAAATTATTTGAAGAGTTGTTTATTAGCAAAGATTGTCGACAAACGGCTGTTGCAAAAATATTCGTCGATAGCGAAAGTTTTATAGCATGGTCTTCGCTCGAACCTCGACTTGATAACCTACTAACGCTAACGACTGACAAAAATGCTCATTTATTGCGTGACCAACTTTTTGACATTATTGGTACACCGTCGAATGAGCAATCTACGGCAATCGCAACAGATTCAATTGAAGGCCAGAGCAGAGCTGCGACCCTTCAATTGGAAAACAGTTGAGCCGCGCTCAGCATTAAATTGTGGCTATATTTGAACTCAGGTAGTCACAAATCTACGGTTTTTGACATACGTACATGTAGTCGTTATTTTCACCTCGTCCATACCAATGAGATGTGTACAACATCTTGTCGCCAGATCGACTAACCGTCGTTTTGGGTTGTGAAGCGTAATCAACATAGTCTGATCTATGAAAACCCCATAATTCTATTTTGCTTTCCGTAGCAGAAATCTTTACAGCTGCCATCAGATTTTCTGACGTAGAGATATAGCACCAGTCAGGTCGACCTGTACTTCTGCAAGAGAGGTGCCCATGGCCAAGGCGGTTATCTGAGTTTGAAACTGAAAGCTCTGTGTAAGCTCCGTCTTTTAATCTGTAGTAGTAAATATAAGACCCTCTGATCATGGCGTAGACTTCGTCACCATTGTCGTCGTAACCCATATCGCCGTGAGCTGGATGCCCAAGGAGCAGTTCTTCCGAGAAATCTGCTTTGTATCGAATGAGTTGTGGATTTGAATCTGGCCACAAGTTGTTTTCAACCAGGATATATTCTCCCGAGCGGCTGAAACTTGCCCAATTGAAATTCCATTCAGCATCGATTTGCCCCAGAATTTTGTCTTGCTGCAGATCATAAGCGATTAGTACCTTTTGCCCTGATGATTGTTCGTCGCATGATATTAGTGCGCGTTTGTCGTCATCGCTCAAGCTGCCTTCATAGTCACCCAAGGTGCATCCAGTATAGCCGTCGAATTTTTTAATAAGAGTGAGCTCTTGTGTGACGACATTGGCGGATACCAATTCATTCGGTAATGGGTTGTAGTTAATTCCGTACATTATATTGGGTTCGGTGTTCGACCAATTCCGCTCATTAGAAATAGGAATAATTCCATAAACAGGATCGAGTGACTCTGCATCTACGACGCGAGTGCCGATGTCCATGAGGGTTTCGTCTGAGTTCCAAGCTTGGCGCTTCGAATAGGCGTGAGTAGCTGAACCACCCCATTCAGCGTTAGACGATACGCGAGTGAAAGTGGTGTTGGATATTGGTTCGTCGATTACATCTTTGCGAGCAGGCACGGATGTTCCTTTTGCCCAATCATCCCAATTTGATTGCTTAAAGTCGTACTGGGTTGGAAATGAGCAGTCTGACTTGGCAACTGGAGGCGTCACAGGCGTCTCTGGTTTAGTGTCTCCCAAAGATGGATCGGGATCGGGCTCTGGAGCAGGCTCGGGCTCTGGAGTAGGCTCGGGTTCTGGAGCAGGCTCGGGTTCTGGAGCAGGCTCGGGCTCTGGAGCAGGCTCGGGCTCTGGAGCAGGCTCGGGCTCTGGAGCAGGCTCAGGTTCTGGAGCAGGCTCAGGTTCTGGAGCAGGCTCAGGTTCTGGAGCAGGCTCAGG
>JAYJMJ010268891.1:0-13193 GCA_036873875.1 Laminaria ephemera | reverse complement strand
TATAAGTGGACATTATTGTCACTTGGTGCCACCTCTCCTGTCTCAGGATTGAGACATCATCATCTGTGGATCATTCGTCATCATCTGTGGATAATAACATTGCCAACCCAAACTAAGCCATATTATAACACTCTCCCCCCCTGGAACGGCGGGATAGCAAGTCGGCAGGATATTCGGGCGGACATCTCAATACCCAAGCGGTTCCATTTCCTGGGGATATCGGGGAGAGTATTTTTCAAGTTCGTCATGGGGAAAGTCGCAAACGTTTGTTATTGGAGGAAGGTGAGATTCGAACTCACGACCCAACAACCCATGGTCTGTCGACGATGTCATTTGTTGAGGTATTAGTGGGCTATTAGTCCGTTTGACCACTGTCAAAAAGGTTGACCAATTACCTACTACCCAAACTAAGCCATATAACAGTACACCACCAGTATCCGGTATTTTATACCACTATGTCCGGAAAAATGAAGACTGTCTAGTTGAAATATTTTTAATAGTGCCCAAAACGTGCTCATGTTACCGGATGAAGTGGTACCAGGGAACGGTAACTACGGATCAACATGATACCGCACCCGCCGCTCTTCCTGTAGAGGCCCAGGCCAGCCCCTAAAACCAAGTAAAACAACCTGCGCTGATCGTTTTGTTATTTATCTGCATTAACTCTAAAATCCCAACGCTGTAAGTGGAAATAGGTCGTTTTCATATTAAACCGACATGGTGGCGAGTGGGTGTGGTGTCGTCGTGTCTTTTCGTGTGGAACGGCGTGCAGTTCTCGTCGTTTGAGCAACTACACATGCGGTCGTTGTCGACTAACGGGAATAGAAGCAAGGCAAGCTCTAGTCGAAAGGCCACACTCGAGCATCGATTGAGAAAATAACGCTCATTGATTACCAGGTAACACCTACCGGGTAAGCTATTAGCACTTCTACAGCAACGATAAGTGATTGACACATACGAGTACTCGTGCCAAGTACGCCCTGTAGCGGTGCAATCGGTCCATCAAACCCGAGTGATTTGGATGATTCGTAGGGTCGAGGAGTACAGAGCGCCCAAGCAACGTCACCGTAGTGTGCAGTGAGAGAGTCAGACCTGTTCTAGTTTTAGCTGGTGTACAGTTTGATAGTCTCAACAGCTATAAATAGCTGTCTGTGCGATCGCTGGCGAGTGTAGAGAGGCCAGACGCTAGAAGAGACTACCCTACCATCGATCGGCAAAACTGCTCTAGGATATAACCTGCCAGTATACTACAACCACACCTGATTGATACGTAAGAGAAGCAGCAGCAGGAAGTGGTAACGTTTACAGCAGTCGTATATAATCTGAACAACAAATTTTGCGGTCGCTGGCGAGTGGGCAGTAAGCCAGATGCTAGGCAAGCGACTGAAGGCGAATCGATCGATAAAGCTATCCTTTAACAACATCTACCTACGAAAACAACACCTACAGTACCTGATTTTACAATGCATGTACCTGTGGTACCAATGGTGTCAGTCTATGATTCAAACACGACAGTAAGTTTGATCATGCTGCAGGGGGAGGAGTCTATCACGCGAGACCAATGTTGTCGCATGCAGTGCGAAAGCGACCCCCTTCGGCAAGAGGCATTTGGAGGGAGGGCGCCTGCTTACGTACTGGACGCTACGAGTCAGGGTCACGGCTGTGTATGGTAGGAATATAATATACCGAACCCCAACACTAACCCTAACGCTAACTCAATCAACCACTGTTCCTCGCTAGTCCTTTTCGTCTACAGTCGTACATAGTACACACCGTGTGCGTCACCTACAGAGAATTGAACAAGTGGTGAGGTCTACTGGTTAGCGACACCTACTGCATATGTAGTACAACAACAGTGGTCCCTTCATAGTGCCGGTATGTACCAGCCAGTAAATGCTGGCACTCTAAGCGGCAACCGGCGCTTGTCTGATTACTGCCACTACTCCCGGTTCGTATATGTACCAAACCGATTTCGCAGTCGCTATAGCGGGCTACAGGCGATGCTGAACGGGCGCTATGGAGGGACCACTCCTACATGTACCTCTCACCTTCAGTAACTATTGCCTCGGCCTCGATCAGAGTGTGGTATAGGACGTTCGAAGCAGAGGAGAGGGCGTTGGGGCTGTCGGTACAGGATGGGTTATGTTTTGATGGTGGTGGCGTCTGTTGGGAGGGCGAGGCACGGGACTGTCGTGTTTTATTTTGCTTTTGCGCCGCACAAATTAATGCGGCGCAACTCGGTTGAACGCACAACGTACTATTTTGCCATATTGTCCCTTGACTTTTCCTGTTTTTCTAGCCGAGTCTCGTTCGAATAGTATTGCAGCGATATAAACATATTTTTTAGTAGTTTTGGAACTCGTTGCCTATGCAGTGCATGCTTCTGTACGGCAGCATTACGTCCTAAACCTTACCTGTGGTAAGTAGTAAAATTGGCATGCCAGATATCTGGCATGTTATACCTGAGATGTACTCGTAGTCCAGCGAATAGCATCATATTATATACCAGGTAGAATGCGTTGCTGTTAGGAAATGGGCGGCGGGCCCCCTTAACCGTTGTATGATACCGTGCTACTGTTCAAAATGATCCCACACGAATGTTAAGTATTCGAGGTTCGACACTGCGGATACTGCCCCTACTCGCAGTTCTGCATTGCTCGTACTGCCAGTACTCGCAGTATTTCGGCCGTCAGCACTGGCAATACTCCGACTACTTGCAGCACCAAATAAATCGATATTCGAATTATACTCCAAGTATGAAGTATACTGGGAGCATCTGTGCACACTACTGTATCAAAAAAGAGAGTTCCCTATCTGTTTCCGACACGAGGTCGTTCGCCCCGTGCCACGCGCAATGGAAGAATCACGCGATCACGCCCAGCTTGCAACTACGACTTTCGACGATATTCTCTTACCTCACGAGATATCGCAGTGTCTTTCACACATACAATACATGCAGTAGTGGCCCTCTCCTACGAAACATGGAATCAGGCTCTAGGCTATATCCTTATTCTGGCGGAGCGAGATGGGAGCTTAGATTATCACCCTTTCCTATAGACGGCGAGCGCCCAATATACATGTTATTGTTGTTGTTGTTCTCACATCAACTCTCATACCTGGTAGTCAAGTCCGTGTTCACAGGACAGACTTCAGTCACCTTGGAGTGGAAGAATACCCCAAGAAAACAAACCACACAAACCTAACGTGGTACGCCTATATATCATAGCTAAAACAAGTTGTACATCCGCCAGAAAATAAAATAATCGTACATACGCAAACTAGAGGCCAGTAAGGATTTATCATGGCGTCGCTTGACCGTGCCATCGACAGTAGATTAAAACAATCTGCTTCCACACACAATATCAGGCATGATTCCGTGGGGGCTCACATCTGAACAAGGGCAGACGAAAATTGGTGGTGTTCTTTCATGATACACCCGGTTCCGGGATCACCACCGAGGTAATCGATACAAAGTTCCCTGAAAAGTGCTTTCTTAAAGCAAGTATACTTGTTTTGTCATTGTCTGTCCAATCGCTGGCGCGACTTCCCATGATTCCGCGCTTCTTGTCGACAACCAACCACTTACCAATAGCCGTATCTCCCCGAATTTTTTTCAGGTGACCCGCATACGACAGGCTTCCACGGGCAGAAGTTCGACTTCATGGGCGAGGACGGAACATGGTACGCCTTGATCTCGGACTTGTCGTCGTTGTACCTCAACATGCGACTGATGACACCGGTGCCTGATCTACCGGAGATTACCAAATCACTGGCATGTCTTTGATCACGTTCGATTCCGACGGTATCGAGCACAGCATCGTCACATCTGTCAACCGTTCGCACAGCTTGAGCAGCTCGTATCCATCAGGGGCGTCCACAGGGGCCTCGCAGACGGGGCGCTTAGTGTTGTCCTTGACGGAGAACATGGCATTGCCGCACCTGGCACAACTACGCCAGGTCCGGGAGTGGGAATCTCGACCGTTAACCTCACCGGGGCGTGTAGGTCGTTCAGGTTCGAGATGTACTGGGAGAGGAAGATGTTTGAACAAGTCTGCGTTGGTCAATCAAGCAGGATCCAGTTGCAGAAATTGGCCGAGTTGATCGACGATGATCCCTCCTTGGGTGCCAATCAAGACATGGGCGAATGGATTCTTGGCGACACGACTGCTACGAACATCATGGAGTGCGCTGCTTAAGTGGCGCAGTGCATGGCGACCGATGGAAGGGTTTTCGATCATCAATTCGAATACGCTTCTTTATAAATATCAACTCCGAACGCAACGATTTGCGTGAGCCAAGGCAGGGTGCACCAGGTCACCATGCGCGACCCCACAGACCAGTACGACCTTCCCGACCATCTGACGTGGCAGACAAACTTGGCCATCGACCACAATGACGTAAGCCGACACGGAACAGGAATTCATGGCGACACATTCGTTCATACACTCAACGCCAGCGGCAACGCTATCATGAACGGTGTGGAGACCGCCCGTGGCACCCAGGAGAGCTGTGAGTGCACACTCGTAAAATGTAAAATGACACAAACACATATTGACGCCTTGCAAACTGGTTTGTTCAATGGCATACCGGGGATGGTCGTGAAATCATTTACGCGGTCTGCAGCGAAAACGACGATGACCAGTATATGCGCTTGATCATTACTCAAGGATGTCACCCCCTTTGGTGGGTACGTACATGTACCTGTTGGCCCTTGCTACCCAATATGCTTCCATGTCTGATATGATACTACTGAAGAGCCTGGACATCACTCGCCTGTTGTTATTTGACGCAGTATACGAAGGAGCTAGAGCCCGTAGGGATAGCGCCACCGTGGTGGGAGGTACAGTCAACCAGCATGGAGCTGAGTCATCGACGCATCTTCACCATCGTCCACGACAGTATATAACATCAACCATCAACCTAAACATTAATCACCCAGAGAACGTGGGAGCATCTCGTTAAACTCCCAAACACAGTTATTCATAATTCGTAGTCCACATGCCGACATTTAGTCATCAACCCGTTCCTGCGCATAGTGATGAACCGCCCGCTTTTGATTTTCCGCACCGGCTGCAGATCGTGTCGCACGCCCTTTGGACGTTGGATTCGCTTGACACAAGCACCGCATGTGAGCGCTAACCCGTTCGGCAATATGTCGTGAGAACCAAGTCCATGTGGTCGACAGTGACAAGGCGCGGATGCGGTGGAGGCAGCTTAGCTCAAACCTGCAGCTGGCAAAGTAGGCAGCAGGTGGATTTACCTACTCGGATGGTTTGGGAATGCGCTATTTCGTCCTCAACTTCGAGTTTATTTAGTTGTTTTGTCGTCTTGCTTAGTCTCACTCTGCACGCATTGCCTGAATTGGCTGTCCATGACACGAACCTCGAATGGGCCACCGATTGTCACTGTGCATCTACCGACAAGACACAGTTCCATGAATGAATAAGTCAACCGTATTCTGCCGGTCTTGCTCACCCCAGTAAACCCTACCGGTTTCGGCGAACGGATACGTTTGGCTGAGAACCTGCCGTAGTTCTAGCCGACATGCTCCCGTTTGTTTTGTGATTTCAATACGCATGTGAGTTTGATGAGGCGCAAGTGGGTTTTCAGACCATCAATCTACTCACTTCGCGCTTCAACCGGTCGACGTGATGCTCAAATTGTACCATGGCGGTGGAACTCGAGCAATCCGTACGCGAAAGTCTTGTTACAACTGGAATTATTTCAACGAGGTTGTTAGAAAAAGGCGATAGCGTGTCTCATGAGACGTATTACTGCAGGGGGAGAACGTTTGGGCATATTTGTGTCTGAGATCTCGCTGACGGGCCTCTTCAACTAGGGTTCAGCCCAATATGTTCGATCAGATATCTACATTACGATACTGTTTGTCGGATACCAAGACAAGATGGGATTGCGGATCGGGCGTTCTTAGCACATGTTCTTCATCTCTGTTGTAGGGGGGGAGATTATAAAGCTCCGCGAGTGGCGAACGCAGAACATATTGGAGCCATCGCTACGGTGGCACGCGTCCTACCTGCTTCACACTATTCCGGGGCATAAAAAATCTATCTTATTACCGTGAGAAAACACGATCATCAGCCTTCCTTGGTCGTCTATAACAGCGTGCTGAGTTCTGGATGCGTTGGGTAAGGCACGCTTACTTCCCCCCTCATTGGTACACCGCCTGTATGACTACGACAACCGGGTAAGCCGTTGTAATGCCGCAGGCCCCTCGATAACATGCCATGTGTCGACGGCTACCGTTGATTTGATCAAAGCGTTGACTGAGCTAGAAAATCCCCGACGGAGCCTCTCAGCAGCCAACAACCCTATATATCCTGACGGAGTCATCCGTGAACATGGCCCCAGTTTAAAACTAGCAGTAACATGGCAGGTGGTCCAGCACAAATTTTGAGTGTTGACTGAAGGCACTCGGACGGAGGGGGAGATGTTTGTATCTGAGTTGAACATTCATCAATAAGAATGGCATGCTGGTCTGTCTGTCTACTATTTCTCGTGGTTTACTGCGTAGGCGTGATCGTTTCCGCCTCGCTCTGAACTATCATCCGAAAAAACAAAATCGATTATCGACTTCAACACCACGTTACAAGGTATACTTCTGCTAGAATAGCCCAACGATAGTGGTGCTTGGCATGCAACAAGCACACCCAGCATCCCGTACAATTCCTCGTACACTCTATGTGAACCTCGACCGCCAAAACGGTGCTGCTTTTTCAATATTCCTGACTTTGCATGATCAAACTCACCAAGTTAGTGCAGTGACAGCCACCCGCGTTCCGGTTGTGCTAGTGGTCTGGCATCAGTACACTTGCCGTGGCGTATTCTCTTGCCTCTCGACGGCCAGACCAACGACGGGTGTCGTTTTGGGGGATCAAGGTTGCTCAACTGCTTGGTTGGGTTAAGCTTTACCAGGTATTGCTTGGGTTCGACACGTAACACATACGGAGGCCGCTATGCGCACGGCATTTCTCATCACTGTCACGTGGAGCGTTCTCTCCTCGTAACACCCTCCAAAGGTAAGCACGTAGCAAATCTGCTTCGGGCACCTGCGAAAAGCTAACACCTGCTGGGGTATCCGTATCCCATTCCAAACAAGCATTCCCTGCTGGCATGCAGTACCCGTGTGCTGCCTCTCTGTGTAATATTCAAGACGTGGAGGTTATTCCCAAGATTCAGATGTATCGCAATCTTGGTACTGCTGGACAACGTGAATGTATTGCCGCTGTGAAAACCACGTATGTATCCTGTGGACACACAAGCTCCTCTTCACTCATCTCGTGCTCGCGATCATCCACGATGAATAATCATCATATTCCCTACTGTAGTGGTTACACTAGGATGTCTATTATGGTGAATGACCCGTTTTTCCGTCTGTCTGGCCGATAGCAAGACCTATATTTAGGGATTTGTGCAGATATTCGATACTAGGGATAGGGGCCGACCCCTCCGCCCCAGTGGCGGAGGGCCCAGATATTGGAACTGGGAGATCAACGGGTTGCCATTCAGTGCATACCATATACGTAGGTGATTGGCGATAGGCTATATGGGGGTATACTGGGTGATTCCCGGAGGTAAGGATGTCAAACCGTATTTGATCTGTGAGTTTTGTGCGCCGTTGGAGGATGGATCAGTCCACAAGATACAAGGTAGTGCAGCTGTCGCTAGTAACTCGCGGAGCAGGATATTTGTAACTGGCGTCAACTTGTCTGCGTTGGTGGATGATGGACGGTTGCTGTGCAAACCTCAGAAGCATTCAGCAGCAGCAGCAGCAGCAGCAGCTAACAGCAGCAGCAGCTAACGGCAGCAGCAGCAGCAGCAGCAGCAGCTAACAGCAGCTAGAAGAAGCCAGCAGCAGACAACAGCAGCCGGGCAGCAGCAGGCAGCAGCAGCAGCCAGCAGCAGCAGCCAGCAACAGACAGAGAGCAGGTAGCAGCAGCCAGCAACAGGCAACAAGGCGAGTAATAGGCCGCATTTGCCAACAGGGGCATCAACACTCACAACCAGGCAACACCAGCAGCATAAGCCAGCAGCAGGACCAGGTAGCAGCAGCTAGCAGCAGCTAGCAGCAGCTAGCAGCAGCTAGCAGCAGCCAGCAGCAGCAGTTCCCAAGGTAGCAGCAGCAGCAGCAGCAGCAACAGAAGCAAGAAGCAGAAGGCACCAAAGACGGCAGCAGCCGCAGATGCAACAGGACCAGCATCCCGGTGCGTGTGTGGGGGTGGCTGTCAGCGCAATCTTAAACACTAGTGGGCAAGAAAGCCCAACTTGGTTGTAGTGACGCCATACGATACTTTTGGACAACCGTTGGATGTACATGCCAACACCCCACGGTTACAGCAAGCCATGACCGGCCGCCTCCACCATGATCGTTTGTTTATCCGCACAAGAGACATGGTAGATGACGACGACAAATTCAAGCTTGTGCCGGCCTCTCTGTTGCTCGTGATGCCCTAGATCGCTGTCCAACCAGATTCGTGATAACACACGAAATCCACAGTAAAACCATCGAACGATTCGGCCACCAAATTAAATTGTTGTGTTTAGCTGTTATAGAGTAAGATAGTGTATACGCGGTAGCAACAGCAACAGCAGCAGCAGTAGGACCTTGATAGGATTTTAGAAGCTCAGGTCGTTATTACGTGCCAGCTTCTCGTGACTGACCGACATGCCTTCGAAACCAGCACAATACCTGGTAGATAGACAGCTCTTCAAGCAACCCAACGGACGCCCAACTAACGTAAGCTCTTCGTATGGAAGCACGCGAAGAGTACATGCCGTACGCGCCACCTGGCACCTGGTTCACCGCTGTGTTACACCGTTAGTTGTAAGTTGTTCCAAGTGTATCACGTAGGCCGTAGCATCACCAGGAGTACCAGTGCGTAAGTACCAGTACCGCAGTATGTACCTAGGTAGACCGTAACAACAAGGGCAGTACGAGTCCGCAAGTACCAATACAGCCGTGCGCACCTCGGTGACACTTCGGTTCTGTGCTGTACTCTGTACTCGTGGAAATTGTGACTCGACCGTGATACTGTGTTGCTGATGTCTCGGACTGTACCATGGCATCTACATAATATACCAGGTATTTTTGAACAACAAAGTCGTGGTAGGATACGTATTGTGTATGTTGTGTTCCTTGGAAGGATTTAGCATCATTCCCTGGACTACAACTAAACATGACATAGTGTTGATATGACCTACGATGTACCAGGTAGAAGCTAGCATGATTGTCGAAGAATATTTTCGTCGCTGTCCGAGGAAGATGTTCGCATAACTCCTTGCCCTAAACCAGAACATGGTAACATGGCGGCGATATGATGTTGGAATAGAACCATGATCGCCCAATGCTTGTTTACTTCCGCGGAATATGTTTCGCGTAGTTTCTTGGACTACAACATAACATTGAGTCGACGCGAGAAGTTATTCCGTGCTGCGAACGCTTCTGTGGCAACGGATGATCCGACGTAAACATAAGGTGAAATTTATCTAATTAATAGTTAGCATATACTCCAGAACGGAGACTGCTGGAAGACCCTACCTGGAGCAAACCAGGAGCACTCGCGATGCACCACGCTTCAAGTCGTCTCATCATCTCGAGGCTTCCGGATACTACAAACTACTAATTTCTATTAGGATAAACGTAAACGACAAAAGACAACATTCACGCCTCCCCCGCGTCTGGCCTGTTCACATAAGCACCCTATGAAAAGCTGATTCGACTCGTCATATATAACCCTTTCAACACGTATCCGAAAAAAAAGCAAAACAAACAGGAACAGGCTCGAACGTTTCGCTGAAAAATGTTTCCGCTCGGCAGAGTCCCACGTCCTGTCAACGTGAGGTCTCAACACTACATAAATAACCCTTACCTTACACCTAAGCCGCAAGATGCAACATACACACATACCCTACGCTGTCTGCTCGCCATCGAGCACCGTGATATGCAGGACCGACCAACCGACGATACGTTAAAATTAAGCGCACGTACCCGGCAAAACAATGTCAAACCTAAATGGGTTCGAAAGCCCCGTCAAAATCACTCTCAAGTTGATCTGTGGCTAACCTACAAGCAGACTAACATATCAGAGATGCCTCCTGAGCAAATCGTTCAACACCATCATATCAGTTTCATCGGGAAATAAACGCGAAACAAACACAACCTCTACAGACGAACGATAGTACTCGCTTGAGGTCGTCTGAGTATAACTGCGAGACCATTTACACCGCATCCGTGCATTAGCGGCAGGAAACAAGATTTCTGACACGTTTCCCGTCTGCATCATAGTTGGGGTGTCGTCCCTCGTTTTCCGTTTAGTTTGGACGTTGAACCGGTGAACGTACGACATGATGATGGTTGTGTACGCCACACCGTACGCACTGACGTAGCATGTGCTTTCGGGCGTGTAGTGTTCTGATACGAAGAACGGGGCCGAGGGGGTGTCGTCGGCGGTGTCGGCTTGGCCATCAAGCTCTTCAGCCAGCAAGTTAACTCCTCGCTCAGCGGTGTTGTATCTCGCCAGGGTCATCACTATGGCCTGCGCGTACATTACAGTCGCACAGCGGGGATCAGGAGCGGCAGTGGATACGAGCACGTTTTGAGTGGGAAATCGCTCACGCTTATTGGTTTGTGCGCCCAGTGCAGCGGTAAAGCCAATGAGTAGCGAGTACAGCTGTCGGACGAACAGTCGACACAGAGGCGCAGTGATGCTATCCATAAATTAAGAAGAAGAAATGATAGGCATTGTTGATGCACGAAGACAAACAAAAGGAAGCTTAATTACGTTGTGTCTCAGGGCAGGTTTTACGCGACCCTTCTTATCAACTACCGTGGTAGATTTTGTACTGTTGTTTCTGCCAATGTTGGGTGATGTATTTACTGGTGCTGGCTGCAAATAGCATGAGATCGAGACGCGAAAACGTGGTAAGGTTTTGCTCTATGTCGAATTTCCTCCTGTGTTCTTCGATTTTGCCCGTTTTCGCTCCAATTCTTCAGAAAACTAAGGAGGGAAATCAGGGAAAACAAATGTTCGATGCAAATGGCCTGTGCTCTACCTGATTTATTTCCGTGCCTCATCATACATTTTGTGGCTTTGGCCCCTGTATGACGACTGAACACCAGAAGCAGGGCGATCTGCAACCGAATATAGCTGTACGCTATTGTGGGCTTCAGTATCGGCCATTGTACACAAATGCAGGCCCCTTATGCCGCAGCAAAGTGCCTAGAGCCCAGTGGTAGCTGTATACTGTACATCGCCCCTGCATGAAGACTACATGGTATGAACAGCGGACATATACCGGGTGCTCGGTGTGCGCCACTGTATGCTTCAGTTTGGATACCAAGTATATACATAGGCACCCTTTCCCCCTATCCACAGGAGAAGTACCCCCCTCCGCCCCTATCCACAAGAGCATGCCTACTACCCAACCTTAGTTTGCCCCTTTGAGACATCGGACCGAAACAACGTCTTGAACAACCGACGATTACAGCATCCGCCGCATGACGTAGGGTAGGAGACGTTTCCCGGCAGGGCAAGGAGCTGTACGGTACGCGAGCAGCATGACAATATACGCCTGCAGCCATTAAAGTAGTACTTTTTAGAGAATTATTTTTCTGAATGATGGGTCTCCTTAACCCAATATCGTCGGAATGTCACTGCTGTGTTTTTTCAACACATTTTAGTTTATTATGCCTAGGCCGTGGGATTGTTCATCGGGTAGCACAATAATCTTCAATTATTGTTTCCCAAATCATTGTTTGGGAGAGGTACAGAGCTCCTCAAATGAGAAGACTCAGAAACAATATGGTGCATCTCTACTGTCGCTCGCGTCAATACTCGTACTGCGGCACGCTCTTGCTAGACGCTCGATAAGACCACAGTCACTCGTTGGATTTTGGTCGTTACAAACTGGTCCCAAAACGACAAAATTCAATGCTTGTTGTATAGTGTACATAATGTTCTTTCGGGTTATGTTCGTACAACGGGGAGGCAAAACAACGCGGCCAGTGGACATGAACTGCTGTTTGCTACTTACCTGGTAGGTTTATACTCACTGTGCAATTAATAGCAATTTATAACTCCAACTTGTCCTTTTGTTTTCCAAACAAAGCACTATATTTGGGAAACAATTTCAGAGTAATCCGCAACATAAATTGGCGGAGCAAAAACACAAATGCTCCTTATCAACAGACAACAATGAAAGAGAATATGGGAGATACCAGATAAGGGATTTTACCCTATTGTCATTACATCATACACAATGGATGGAAAACCTTATGCACTAGACCCCTGAGCTTCGTTTCGACGAAACGAATAGCAAGGCTCCACACATGGATGTTTGCGATGTAAAATTATTAAATATTTCGTGGGTGGTGGTGTGTGTTTGCGCGCATTCACGGCAAGGTAGTACCTGACAGTTGGGTAGCGGAGCCAACACAATCAATTGACTTAGCATATATGCATACACGCCCCACGCGGAGCCACAACTGCGCCAGTCATATAAAAACTAGCAGAACTCCGCAAACCTTCAGTACGAAACAACCTGTCATACCGAGCCAACCAACAAAACTTGGTGACCTGCAGTCACCTAACACACAGTCCTACTCATAGTGGTTGTAACCTGCAAAAATGTCGCAGGGGCGATGCACGTGGGGGTAAAAATGTATGTAAAGCTTAACTATCCGAGCCCTACCGTACAACATGGTCAACCATCCTTACGGAATTTACCATGTATAACTCGGTGTCTTCGCTTATTACCACAGAGCTTGAACCTCTCCATGATGCACACGTGATACAGACACTGGGTGTGCTGTTTGCTGATATGCAGAAAGAACAATATTAATTAAAAAATAAGAACACACCACACCTATGCACGGTAAATCGAGTCACCTCAGTATTCCCGGAGTTGATTTCAGCAACGACGATATTTGGACGGTGCTTTCGTGTCGCCGGATTCGTAGGGGGGCAAGGTGAAGCTGAACCTCCCAGCAAGACGTTGACGCCTAGAACGGCCAGGTATTCCGTCTCCTTGTCCGACGTCTTGAAGACAGGAAGGAGGGGGAAAGGTAGAAAAACAGGGAGGGAGGGAGGAAAAGAGGGACATACGGAGGGGAGGAGGAATGAAACAGGGGGGGGCGGGGCGTTCATTGAACGACAGAAGGGGAGCTTGCCAAGGGA
>JAYJMJ010268874.1:0-13198 GCA_036873875.1 Laminaria ephemera | reverse complement strand
GGACTCCAAGTACGCAGGTTGGTGTTTTGTCGTGAGCCGTGAGCATTTGGGCGAATGGACGCAGGAGGAATGGAAGGTCGCTGCTGATGTGCAAGGGAATCGCAGGATACCAGGTACATACGAATGCAAAACATGTTTTTTTGTTGACCGCGCGCGTGTGTACGCGTCTGCGCATTGCCGTACGTGGCATGTGCTAGAACGAAGTTAAAACTATGTTATGCTGAGTGAGTAACGCACAGGCCTACAAGTGGTAGACGGAGGCTCGACAAATCGGAGACAATGAGGTTGGTGTGCCGTTTGTCTTGCTGTTTTTATCAGATAGATGACGGAACGGGTGTGTGTTAGTGTGGTCGCTGTGCATGTATGTTCCCTTAATGTCTAGGGATCTGTGTGTTTGTCGTAGGTGCCGTCCTATAGGTTCTGGCGAAAGAGTCGACTTGATAGTGCCGATTTGACCGTTGTACTGATCCGACCTGTGGCAGGAGAGACGGTGCAGAACATGCAGCCGTGCGGACAACATAATTATTTATGTGCGACAACAAACAAGAAAAATACAAAAAATGAGGGAAAAGCAAAAAAAAAATTAAAACGTGGAAAAAAAAGACGTGGGCATCAACGATTAACTCAATTTCCAAGTTGTTTAGTGGGCATCAGGACGAACTATATATAATAAATAGATAATGATCCAGTCGTAAAGGCCAGGTTCGCGTTGATTCTGGTGTTGATGGTGTTGGTTACAGTGTGTGTGTGTGCCGCCGTTCAACGTGTGTGTGTCAATACAGCCCATCGCGAAATATGGATGCAACCATCCATGCAGCCGAAATCTCAGTGTCCGTTACACGTGTACCTGGTGCATTAAAACCCCTATGATATGGTACTTCAGAGGGATAAAATGTCGAAACAAACTGACGGTTTCAGCATCTTCCTACCGACACACGAACAGCGAACAGCCCAGGCTGTCGGGGTAGGGAGCGTGTCCGAACTGCAACGTCACGAGTTGTGCGACACGCTTACAGCATAGTGATCTGGCCCGCACTTGTGCATTATTTTCCTACTGTCGAACGCTTGATAAGCTCGCAATCGTCACTTGTTTGGTCGCTATACGTGGGTCCCAAAAGAGAGTTGAGAAGGACCTGCAACGGCATCTTTACCTGTTGCGATAATTACCGTATCCCATGTAACACGCACGTATCCCAGGTAACACACACCCTGGGACAAGTGTACGAGCCGATCTCCCCCAAAACAAGGGACACACACACAACGAGTATGGTGTCTTTCGAAAAGATCTCGTCGAGATCTTCCCCTAGATGCATCGCTCGGCGTTTGCACTATCCCCGTTGCCAAGAAACCAGGTTGGGAAATCGTCCGAGGAGTGTATGATATCTTTCTTGCGTACTATACGATAGTCAGAGCTGACTAACTGCGACTAGTACATGCAGTTCTTTCTGCGTAACGGAAAATAGTATAGTTGTCGCTAGGAACTCGCGCAACAGGACATCTGTACCTGTTGTCAACTTGTGTGGGTTGGTCGATCGGCGGACGCTTCAGGCAGCTCAACAGGGGTATGTAGGTTAGTGTCCTAGTGGGGACGCACGATTGTCGGTGCTGGGAAGCGTTCTCCTGATGGTTCATGGTGTCTTATTCATCTCTCTGTTGGCTCGCTGCTTCGACGCAAGGCATATAGAACGGCAATATAGAACAGTATAGGACAGTGACCTGATGTGGGATGCTTGCCTTTGCAGCATCCCCGTATACTTCCCGGCAGACTGTGCATACGTACCATAGATGGTCTTGACGTGACAACTGTGACCGGTTTTCACCTCAACTATGAGATGGAAATCACATCAAACCTATAGCCTATCCATCTACGTAGAGCACTCTATAGCAAGGGGTCCCTATTGTTTGGAGAGGTCAAAATGATAATTTCGCACAGATGCGCCCCCTGGAGATTGCTGACAAAAGAACGTTGGTGCTCAGAATTGAAATGTAGGGGTAATGTCGAGGTGTGAGGGCAAAGGACGCAGGGGTGTCGAGCAAGCTGGGTAGCAGTACTCCGCTTCTTCTTATTAAGATCTTCGTTGTTGATGGCGAGAGCTGTGGAGGTGCCCTGATGGAGGAGTGAGAGGGAGAGGGCTCTACTCGATAGCCATACTCGTTCCGCCCTCTAAAAAAACCCTCAATTACTCCTTTCTGATGGAGTAGAACTATCTTATGCCTACCGATCATTCTCCTGGTACAATAAGAACTCTCGTCTTACGGGTTACCTAAGGGATATTACTCTCGTCTTATAGGTTATCTACCTTAACGATCATTCCTGCCTAGGGAACATTCCTGTGGTCGTGAGACCACAAACCTATGGACTATCTCATCGATATCTATAGCCCGTCAGATACTGCGCTCTATTACAGAAAGCCCCCAACACCAAGAAACGCCCCATCGTGTTTGCGAGTATATATTGAACGCTGTTCGTTAGAAAACGAACCACCTACTACGGGGGACCATAGTAATCAGGACCAAATATGGTTAGTAAAAACATTGGAATATATAGGTTTTTGTCTGTTTCGTAGGTCCTGATTACTATGGCCCTCCGTAATAGTGGCTAGAGACAAAGCGACACATATATCTTGAGGGCCTGCAAGCGATCAAACAAAGAGGACCTACTGTCACGTCAACACCCCATATATACACTCCATTCCCCGCCAAAAAAAAGCCAATCCACTGATATCTAGATAGGCGCTACGGATGTAGGGAATAAGGTGGGGGACTAACGTCTACATTGAGATCCTTCACCTCTCCCGCTCTTCTACTCCTCGACCCCGAGTCATCCTGGAGATAAGAACGAGGAACGCTGTCCAAAAAATGCGGGATGACCAACACCGACATCCCTTTTTTTTTATCTCACTTTTACTTTTCTAGCTTCTGGACAAGCCGTGGTCACAGGTGTCGTCCCTTCTCCCCCCCGGTACGCACCTTCATTTTTATCGCGCAGAGGGCTCAGCAGTCCCAACGCTCGTCGATTTTCATCGAATTCTGCTAACTCACGCTCTCGCACGTCAATTTTTAGCGCAACAAAAAAGTCCCTACGAGTACGAGTATCCACTCGGGGGGGCTCGAACCAGCGAAATCGACCTTAGTGGTTACGAGGTTAACCCACTAGACCATCGGGGACGCCGGCCCGGATGTGACCTCGCCCCTGGCAAGAAGTATCGCATACCTGCCAGCGTGAAATGTCCCCCGTTAGAATGGCCTACCGGTACTACAGTGGGGGGCCACATTTAAGAAATAGAAAAATCATATCAAGAAAGGCCCAAATTGTCCTGAAAAAAAAACAGGAAATTACGCTTAAGAAAGACAGCTCAAACCTGGAAAACCAGTTAACCCTCATAGCACCCACTCGGACACCGAAAAAGAGAGAATCTACTACGACCATGTCAAAAGAGCCCGGACTCTTTTGGGCCCACCACAGCAGACAGTACACCAATTTTCAAAGCTTTTGCGTGGTAAACGGGGCGTTCAAGTCCACTCAAAGAGCATACTTCTAAAACCAAGAAATACCACATAAATTTGGGCCCATTGCATGGGCCCTATAGCGTTCTAGTGCCAAGAGGGTTAAGAAACAGCCATAAAAGAGACAGTAGCGGTCAACGCCCACCTAAGACAAGAAATGAGGTCGCTCCAGAGCGTGAGACGTACCAAGAAACGCCCTAACATCACAACCACACAATCTTGCAGTATCGATACGGCGCCAGCAGTGTCATCTCTCTGGCCAACAAAAATCGGAACTAACTAAACAAGGGGTAATTCCGTTGGCCCTGAGCCAACAACTTGGAGACAGGTAGTCTTCATTGCTCATTGCCCGCGTGAGATAAGATGCGGTTCTCGCGGTACATATCTTCAAAAAAAAAAAGAAACAAGGGATGCTAAAAAATGTTGATTTTTGAACCGAGAAAAATAATAAACCGGCAGCTAAGAAATGGAGCTGGTGAGAGCACCCAAAATAATGTGTTGAGCCTTGACGCCAAATTGACGTTTCTTAACAGCGGGCCCCCACTGTACTATTACGGAGGACCATAGTAACCATAGTAATCAGAACCCACGATATACACAAAAACCTGTATATTCCTCTATTTTTGCTACCGATATTTGGTCCTGATTACTATTACTATGTTCCCCCGTAATAATAGGAGATCGGACTCGTGCTACAATAGAGGTAGCACTTTTTGGTAATTTTGTTTTTGTTTCTGAATGACGGGGCTCCTTAACCCAAAATCGTCGGAATTTCGTTTTTTTTTTTGCAAAATCACTTTTCGTTGTACACTTTCGTTGTACGTATACCTAGGCCATGGGATTGTTCGGCGGGTATACGAGTAGCACTTTTATTTTCATCCCCAAATCATTTTTTGGGAGAGGTATAGAGCTCCTCAAGTGAGGAGCCTTAGGAAAAAAATGGTGCACCTTTACCGTACTATTATTACGGGGGACCATAGTAATGAGGACCTACGATACACACAAAAACCTATATATTACCCTATTTTTACTAATTACATTTGGTCCTAATTACTATGTACCCCCGTAAGAGTAGCATGCGTTATCGGTCTTTTTGAGGACGTCTAGGCCCCTTTGGACGTAAAACTACTAGTGCTAGTGCAGGGACGGTCAGTCAAGGGGTTAAACCGCGGTCTCGTAGCGTTATAGTATCCCCTCTACCCCGTTGCGGCGTTATGATTTATAGCAAGTGTCCCCTCATTTCCTGGCAGGCGTTATCGCCTGTCTGAATGAGATGAACCCGCCCCCCCCTTCTGTCAGAAGGCATCAGGCGGGCAGCAAGAAACTCCCACCTCTGCAGCTCCCATAGCCCTCGAGACCGGCATCTAGCCCTAAAGTTAACCCTATCCCTATCCCTAACCCTAACCTCAACCAAAAAGCAAGGCCAGAAACCCGGGGACGGCTCCTAAATGTCCCCGTAGTTGTGATACATATCTCGCCTACGTAGTCGTGACCACCATTTTCCCACACAATGGACCCATCCTATGAAATAAATGCAGGATGGGCAGGCAAAACACTTCCTGCCGGTCGTTGGTCTGATTGGTCGAGGCTGGCCTTTCGGCCGCCCGTTCTGTTCAGTAAAAACGCCGCCAAAACACGCTGCAGAGCGGCGCGACTGCCCCTGCCGACCTCAAGCCTCCCAAGGGGTTGGGGTTAGGGTTGGGGTATGGGTTAGGGTTAGGGTTAGGGTTAGGTCTGGGGTCGGGTTAGTCTGGACCGGCGTGCAAGATTGACGTTGATCACCAACGACCGGCAAGAAGTTTTTTGCCGACCCATCCTGCATTTAGAGTTCTCCACATTATTATACAAGTGATATTATTTCAGTATGGGAATCTGAGGTGCCCCTCGTGTGCTTCCAGCATTATGAGACAAAAATATGTCTAGAAACGCCCCTAACTCAACCCCATGGCCCCCTTCTCCACTTGAAACCTCCGTGAGCCCCGTCCCTTGCCCCTGCCCTGCCCGATTGAGTTTTGTCCGGTCGAAATCCGGCAATGTTTTCTTTTTCACCAAATGCTGGATCACTCAAACAACGACTATACAAAACAGCCCCGTTTCTATACTGCATACCATATGTTTGTATAAAAAAGTGGAGACCGCGGCTCCAGGGCGAGCCCACGCAACGAGGTGTTCCGACTTCCGATTATGATGGCTGTGGCCGGCGATGTGGGACCAGGGTGCTAGGTGGGCCCTGCCGGTGGCTACTTATACACCAGGTGCCAGGTACCCAGGGTTAGCTATGCAGAGCTCAGATCCGCGGGGGATCAGGTCGGTGTGAGATCAGGGTGCAAAATGGGCCCTGCCGGCGGCTAATTAGACACCCAGGGCCAGTTTGGAGGATTCAGGTCCGGGTGGGATCAGGTCGGGGTGAGATCAGGTCGGCGTTGGGTCAGGGTACCAAGTGAACCCTGCCGACGGCTAAATATATCCAGGGTCAGTTTGGAGGGCTTCATAAGTCAGTTTGAAGGGCTCAGATCCGGACCAGGTTGTCGTGAGATCAGGGTGCAAAATGGACCCTGCCGGCGACTAATTGTAAACCCAGGGTCAATTTGGAGGGCTCAGGTTCGGCTGGAATCAGGTCGGCGTGGGATCAGGGTGCCAAGTGGACCCTGCCAGTGTCCACCTATATATAAGCTATAAACTCGTCTGGGCTGGTCGGTGTTTCTTGCCGGGTTACTTGCACGGTGGCTAACGTTTTCTTGGTTTTCAACAGTTTTTGTGCCTTCCCTCCTTTTCGGCTTGCGACACTCCCGGGATGTGAAGCGAACCACATCCCGAAGGGGAAGCCAAAAGTGGGCGTTGCCGGCGGCTAATTAAATACCCAGGATCAGTTTTAGAAGGCTCACGTCTGGATGGGATCAGATCGGCGGGGGAGCAGGGCGTGTTGGTGGGCCATGCCATCACTACTACTTATACATCCAGCGTCAGTTTGGAGGGCTTAGGTTCGGGTGTGATCAGTTCGGCGTGGGATTAGGGCGAAAAATTTACCCTGACAGCGGCTAAGTAAATACTCAGGGTCAGTTTGGAGTGCTAAGTTCCCGGTGGGATCAGGTCGGCATGGGATCAGGGCGCCAAGTGGGTCTGCCGGCGGCTACTTACACCCAGGGTCAGTTTAGAGGGCTCAGGTCCGAGTGAGATCAGGTCGGCGTCGGAATAAGGTGCCAACTGGAACCCTGCCGGCGGCTTATTATACATCCAGGGTCAGTTTAGAGGGCTTAGGTTCGGGTGAGATCAGATCAGCCTGGAATCAGGGTGCAGTTTTTTTTTATTTTTAATTCTCATTGTTACCTTCCAGCTTGTGGACAAGCCGTGGTCACAGGTGTCGTCCTTTCTCCCCCCCGGTACGTGCCTTCATTTTTATCGCGCAGAGGGTTCAGCATTCCCAACGTTCGTCGGTTTTCATCGAATTTTGCTAACTCACGCCCTCGCGCTTTCCGCAAGTCAATTCTTTTGCACAAGAAAAAGTCGCTACGAGTACGAGTATGCATTCGGGGGGGGCTCGAACCAGCGAAATCAACCTTAATGGTTACGAGGTTAACCCACCAGACCATCGGGGACGCCGAGATGGACCCTGCTGGCGGCTAATTGTATACACATGGTTACTTTGGAGGGCTCAGGTCCGGGCGGGATCAGGTCGGCGTGGGATCAGGGTGCCAAGTGCGTCCTGTCGATGGCTACTTATATATATCCAGGGTCAGTTTGGAGGGCAAGGTCCGGATGGGATCAGGTCGGCGTGGGATCAGCGTACCAAAGAGGGCCCTGCTGGCGGCTAATTATATACCCAGGGTAAGGTTGGAGGGCATAGGTTCGGGTGGGATCAGGTCGACGTGGGATCAGGGTGCAAAATGGACCCTACCGACGGCTGTTTGTATACCCAGGGTTTGTTTGGAGGGCTCAGGTCTTAATTATGTTCGTGCGGGATAAGGGTTCCAAGTGGGTCCTGCCGGTGGCTACTTATGTATCCAGGGTCAGTCTGGAGGGCTAGGTCCGGGTGGGATCAGGCTGGCGTGGGATCAGGGTGCAAACTGGACCCTGCCGGCGGTTAGATATATGTCTAGGGTCAGATTAGAGGGCATATGTCCGGGTGGGAATAGGTTGGTGTGGGATCAGGGTGCGAAATGCGCCCTGCTGGCGCCTACTTATATACGAAGTACCCAGGGTCAGTTTAGAGGTTCAGGTCTGGGCGGGATCAGGTCGACGTGGGATCAAGGCCCTGCCGGCAGCTAGCTATAAACCCAAGGTCGATTTGGATGACTTTGGTCAGTTTGGATGGCTTTGGTCAATTTGGAGGGCTTAGGTCTGGGTGAGATCAAGGTGCCAAGTGGGCCCTACCGGCGGCTAAGGGTCGGTTGGTATTCTCAGGGTCAGTTTGAAGGGCTTTGGTCCGGGTGGGATCAGGATGTGTTGGTGGGTTCTGCCGGCGGCTACGTATCTACCCAGGGTCAATTTAGAGCGCTCAGGTCCGGGCGGGATCAGGTCGGCGTGGGATCAAAGCGGGCCCTGCAGGCGGCTACTTATGTAGCCAGGGGCAGGTTAAAGGGCTTAGGTTCGGGTGAGATCAGATCAGCGTAGGATCAAGATGCCAAGTGGGCCCTGCCGGTGGCTACATATATATATATATGTATATATATCCAGGGTCAGTTTAGAGGACTCAGGTTCGGGCGGGATGAGGTCGGCGTGGAGTCAGGGTGTCAAGCGGAAACTACCTCTAATTATATACCCAGGGTCAGTATGGAGAACTCAGATCCGGATTAGGTCGGTGTGGGATCAAGGTACCAAGTGGGCCCTGCCGGCGACTAACTATATATATACCCAGGGTCAGTGTAGAGGGCTTAGATCCGGGTGGGATCAGGTCCTCGTGGGATGAAGGTGACTACCGGCGGCTACTTACACCCAGGGTCAGTTTAGAGGGCTCAGGCCCTAGCGGAATCAGGTCGGCGTGAGGTCAGGGTGCCAAGTGGGCCCTGCCAGCGGCTACTCATACACCCAGGGTCAGTGTGGAGGGCCAAAGTCAGTTTGGAGGGCTTAGGCCTGGGTGGGATCAGATCGGCGTGGGATCGGGGTTCCGAAAATGGGCCTTGCCGGCGGCTAATGATATACTTGAAGTCATTGCAGAGGGCTCAGGTCCGGGCGGGATCAGGTCGACGTGAGATCAGGGTGCCAAGTGGACCCTGCCGGCAGCTAGTTATATACCCAGGGTCAATTTGGAGGGCTCAGATCCGGGGTGGGATCAGGTCAGCATGGGATCAGGGCTGCAAGGGCCATGCGCCCGCACAATCGTGCAACCGTGAACAGCCCGACCCCTGGAAGATTTACCCTAAGGCATTTTTAGCTTGTTGGTTATGTAAGCATTACCCACTAGACCATTCAGTCACAGTGACTTTGACTTGGTGGGTAGATCTTCCATTTCTTAGCATGATGTGCGTGGGTTCGAGTCCCAGCATCATCACACTTTTTCTAGGTTGAAAAATCTCGAAAGGTTCTGGGTTTCCCTAGAGCAGGCAGTGGCGAGGGGAGGGTCCCCGAGAACAATGATAATGTTGGTTATATAGCACTCACTATCTACTAGACCATATCGTCACTGTGACTGTGTGTGGTTTTTATCATCACTTTTACTTTCCAGCTCAACTCGTAAGAGGTTTTACCCTCAGCGACCTTCTGGACAAGCCGTGGTCACAGGCGTCTTCTTTTTTTCCTCCCGGTTCGTGCCCTCATTTTTATCGCGCATAGGGTGCAGCATTCCCACTTTTTTATCAGCTGGTTATGCTCGTCGATTTCCATCGAAGTTTGCTATCTCACGCTCTCGCGCTTTCCGCTAGTCAATTTTTACGCAAGAAAAAGTCCGTACGAGCACGAGTATGCACTAGGGGAGCCTTGAACCAACCCGACTTTTGATGTTCGTTGGGACGAGATTCACCTACTACTCCACAGGGGACGCCTGTGGTCTAGTGGATAGTGCTATAATCCAACACATCTATGATATTTTCTTTGCACTTTTTCTCCAGCACCCACCTTTTTCGTAACTCAGATCCGGGGTCACACGGTAGGCATTCCTCCCCCACTCCCACCACCCCCGGAGTTGGTGTCGGCTGGCAAAGACGCTGTAAAACACGCTACGCACTGCGTGAGCTAGACACCCAGGGTACCATTTGTTTTTGGCGGTAACCCGGATGGTGGTCGAGTTGGATCATGTTGTGTGGGATGGAGAACCTCAACTCCGCACAAGGGGGATGATCGTATCACAATAGTGTGTATATGGTCAGGTGCACACGACGCAGTTACATAGTATACCCATTGCTGTCTCTGGAAGTGGCCACACCGGAAAATAAATTAAGTTGCTCGGCGCTGTCATCCACATCCAAGAAAGTTCACCCAAGGTGCCGAGGTCTGCCTCACAAGCGGTTCTTAGTAGGATGCGGCTCACACTTCATGCGACTCGTCAAACACCTCACGCCGCTTCGCGCTTGGTGCAACCAATGTCTGCCGTGCCGGTGAAAACCTGACGTCCTCCGCCCCGGCATTGTAGGGATGCGATGATCTATGGTCTTAAGGGCTACGGCCATGCATGATATGACTACACCCCCCAAACAGACTTCGGTGCATGCCTTCATCTTATCGCAAACAGGGTTCAACGCTTTCTTCCCTCGTCTGTTCGCGTTGAAGTGTTCATACACACGCTAGGCGTTTCCTGCGTGTCAATTGTTCGCACGTCAGACAGATCACCGATCCCCACTTGATGATTTAGATCTTTCAGGGAAGATCTGTACGGTCTAGCTCATGTTACCGAGTGGGAGCCGCACGATCTGCATGATCTAGGACATATCTCCTCGGTTGGATCTGTACTCAATATGTACAGATCCTTTACAACATATCATAACGGCAGATACAGGATCTACTGTAGATAGGCTAGGTTGTGATCTGTCCGAGGTACGCAATTATGGCACAAGAAAAGTCCCTTGGGTCTCGAACTCGCTGCATCGACCTCACGAGTACTAGTAATAAAATACGAAGTTTACCGCTGTAGACCATCGGGAACGCTGTTTTGTAATAGTAGAAAGGGCTCCGCAACCGTGCGTGAAGCACACAGACCCAGGCTCCAGCCCAATACAAAAAAAAATCGCCATCCGACAAAGTGCAGCAAATATATCAGGAGACGGTCAAGCGTCAAGCTGTCAGTCAGTCAAGGCAGTCTGTCAAGACGTTTCCATCCGTCTAGACGGATTGTCTCCTGTCTCCGTAGTACAAAAAATCTCCATTTATTTGAGTGGAACCCCCTTTTGCCTACCAGGTACCAGGTATACGTTTTCAACAATGTGGTAAGACGTTTCCTAGAAACGGGGATTATTGTTTGTGTCCCTGGGTTTAAGCCGTCAAGGCTGTCTGTGAAGGCGTTTGCCTTGACAGCATCTTCCCAGGGGTGAGAGTGCCCCGTCTCCCGACATCTTTGATGTGCAGCATGAGCTTTAACGTCAATCACCTCATAAACACTCCCAGAAAGAAGAAGAAAACCAAGGGAAGCCAAACAGGAAAACGATTCACGACGTCTAACTCCCGTCTGCACCTCCTGCTTCCGGCTTAGCATCTATCAAAAATCTACTACTGCCATTGCTCCACTCTTCCTTCTCATGAGATGGCCATGTACCTTCTACTCTTAACACCCTGCGCCGCGTCCAGGCTCCACGCCCACGCCATGGGTGTGGGTCTGTCGTCTGCAAGTGTGGGAGAAAGTGAAGTGCACAGAGAGGAACGTGATGTGGTAGAGGAGATGAGGGAAATAGACGAATGTGACACGGAGAAGTTTTGGTACAACAGATGGTAGCGAGAAAATGATCGCTAGCCTAGGAGGTAGATGGTTGCCACAGAGAGCGAAACAGGAAGGGAATAAGATAAGCAAAACAGTTTCTATGTACTATATAAAAAAAAGCGTCATGAGTGGCCAAATGGTGGAGGTGTCTCTACTAGGAGTAGGAACGGTGCTCCATCTCGAAAGGGATGCGTGGTCAATGGTCAAATGACTAGAGCAAGCAATACATGAGTACGCCCCCCCGCCCCCCCGCCTCGTCTCCATATATTTCTTCCTGGCGATCGCTAACCTCCACTCCTATGAATATGACCTCCATTCCCATGAATATGATATACTACAGGACGCCTAATAAGAACTCCAGGCTGATATTTACAGGAGAATAAGAAAATCGGGAGCCGCTGTACTAAAATTAGTGTAGAACGCACCCTTTCTGTCTCAAATAAGAAATCCAGCCTGAGCCAGCATTCCCGTTTCTTATTATTAATGTATACCTGGTAGGTGTCCTGTGCTGTATCACCAAAGATGTCAGGAGACGGCACTACAGTGGGGGGATCCCAATATAGTGCCGGTATATGCCAGGGCAACATACCGGCACTATTCAGGGCATCGGCACTATTGGGAATGAGTTACATATATAGAGTTCCAGCCCTGCCAAGATATTTCACCGGCACTGTAGAGAGCAGTGGCACTATTCAACCGACACTATTGGGAGCCTCCCATCGTATCACCCCTTAACAGACGCACTGTCAAGGCAATTGCATTGACAGGCATCCTTGACGGCCTAAATTTCGGGGACACATAAAAAAATGAGAGGCGTTTTCACCCAGGGGGGTGGCGGATAATCCGTCTAGACGGATGGAAATACCTTGACAGACAGCATTGTTGACTGCCTGACGGCTTGATGACGTTTGCCCGTCTCCTGACATCTTCGCTTACCCATTGCATCGATCGACAGGTGCTCGCTGGTGCTTCATATCGGAACGATAATTGATTCTGATCGGATAAGAACCTGAAAAACCGATATCCGATACGCAATCCGATATTTATCGGATCGGATCGCTTGTGTTTCACATCGGAACGATATTCGATTCCGGTCCGACAAGAATCTACAAACCCGATATCCAATAAACAATCCGACATGTGTCTCATCGAACCGGATCGCTGAACATTACGATTCCGATATGATAATCGATGTGCGAGGCGGAAATACGGAAGTACCGTACAGGTCATGGTACAACTGCCGAAGGAGCACGTTTTTTTTCTGACACCTCGCGTCGAATTAGACACCTTGGACCCTCTCAAAAGGGGAGGGGTGGTAGAGCGATATCCCCTACCCTCTAGAAGCGAGGCGTTCTTATCGAAGATCGGGACGTTTTTCTTCTCGACACGATTATCGATACGATTGCTGATGCGATTTTTTTCTGATATGATTATCGATACTGTACACTTTTTTTTTCCCGATACGATTGTCGATACGATATCCGATTGATCGGAACTTCCGATACGATATGAAACACTAGTGCTCGCTCTGTCTGCTGTCTGCTGTTCCGGAAATATGAAATACAAATTATCAGGTACCTGGTATGAAATATGAAAAATGAAATACAACAGCAGCACGTATTATATTTAATACGAAATCCGGACGGAGCAGAAAGAACAAGGAACAAAACAAGAACAAAAAGCAGAAGGAATAAATAAGAACAGAGAAAAGCAGAAGGACCAGGAACGAGAAGAAAAGTATACCAGGTAATTTTTATGAAAATTAAAATAGGCTACAGCTGTGAGATCGAGGATTTCGTCGAAACTCATCTTTGCAAGCTGTGTGTGATACTCCGATCGCGCGTGTTA
>JAYJMJ010268873.1:0-32351 GCA_036873875.1 Laminaria ephemera | reverse complement strand
CTCAATTCAGTAAAAATTCCGTGCAACGCCTTATAGTCAGCTCTATAAGCTCCTGGACTCGAAATTTTATGCAACACCAAGGTACAGTGCTCAGCGTTTCTTAAGTGATTCCAGTTCCTCTTCGGTCAGTGAGCGGGCTTCTGTTTCCAGCATGACGGGTATACCGTTATTAATCGGATAGGCGAGGCCAGCCTGTTTGCTCCAGAGTTCTTCCCCTATTTGTATCAAACTGCCTTTAGTTATAGGGCAGACAAGAATGTCCATGATTCTGCGGTCAAGTTTCAAAGCGATAAGTTCCACTGGGATTTGTGATTAAAGATGCGCGCTGCTAGGCGACACCAAGGCGCTGTTGTAACACAGTACTGGTGGTTGTGTAATGTGTATGTACGGGTTTATCAGGGCTGAACTTTGCAGCGATATCAAAGGCGGCCAGAGTTGCTTCGTGAAACCCGCATAAAATCAGTTTGCGTTTGCCTGCATAGGCATTGATATCCCCCACCACATATAAGCGTTCGATATTGCTTTGGCTGGTGGCTGGATCGATGACAACATGATTGCGATGCGTATTAAGACCCCATGTATCGAATTGATGTAGTTTTGGCGAATTTCCGAGTTTTGCTAATAGTATATCTACTGGAATATCAAGTGGTGCTTTGTTCGCATCAAGCGCTGTAACAGTAGTTATGGTCAGGCTGTCATTGCCGGTGTTGAATCCTGTTATTTTGCCGTTGATCACCGTTAGCTTTGCGGGATTATCCTGTAGACGGTTGAGGGTTGCTGTATCTGCGGGAAGTCTGCGTTTGCGGTGGATATAGGTGGTGTGCTCTGCGAGAGTGCTTACCTGAATAGCCGTCTCTATGGCTGATGATGTATCACCCGAAACCACTACCTGCTTTCCGCGCAGTTTACTTTCATCGGCGCTGTTGAATTGGTAGTGCAGTTGTTTGTTTTCAAAGGCGTCTATTCCATCCACCCGCATTTTGACAGCGGTAAAAGCGCCGGCACCTGCTGCCAGAATGATATTTCTGGCGATAAATTTTTTGCCAGTGCTTGTGATTACGCAGAAGTCAGCGTCGTCTCGCTGCACATCCACGACAGTTTGCCCGAAGTGAAATGTGGGTTTGAACGGTTCAATTTGTTGAAGCAGCCGCTCGGTGAGATCGTTGGCGAGAAGGTGCGGAATTCCGGGTATATCGTAGATGGGTTTTTCGGGATACAGCTCGGCACATTGGCCGCCAGCATGAGGTAGTGCCTCCACAATGTGACAGGAAATTCCCTGCAAGCCCAGCTGAAATACCTGAAACAGCCCGCACGGCCCTGCGCCGATTACCAGCGCATCAATCGAATTCTCAGTCATTTCTGTTCGCGCAGTTCTGGGATGCCGAACTCCGTTTGCCGGTGCGTTGGGTGGCGTCTGTTAAAAAGTAGACTATCTTTACTATATGTAGCGGTTTCATTGATAAAAAAATACATCATTTTGCGTGCGAGGCCTAGTGACACTGACAGATTTAGTACCGCTTGCCATTGTTGCTTGCCTGGCATTTTGCTGCGGCTGGTTGCTTTGCAGCAGCCGGGTAAGAAGGGCCGCTAAAACCGATTATGAAGAACTAGCGCGCTTGTTGTCTATAGAGGCGCTGGCATCCGATAAGGACGAGCGATTGAGGCATCTGGAGGAGAGTCTTCAAAGCAGTGAGCAAGCGTTGCAGGTGACCAGCAAAGAGTTAGTCAGGTTGCAGACGGCCGTTGAAGTTGCTCACACACAGCTACGCCAGCAAACCCGATTTGCGTCAGAGCGGATGGAAATGCTGGAGAGACAAAACGGCGAATTTAACCGCCGCTTCGAATCAATCGCGGCCAGTTTTTTTGTTGAAAACAACAGTCGATTGGCTGACATGACCGAATCTCAACTTAATGGTTTGCTTGTGCCCCTACGTGAACAGTTGGGAGATTTCAAAAAGCGAGTCGAAGATACCTATGATCAGGATTCGCGGGACAGGCATTTACTGAAGGCTGAAATATCGTCACTTAAAAATCTTAATGAGAGGATCAGTAAGGATGCGATTAACTTAACAAATGCTCTACGTGGTGATAATAAGTCACTGGGCAATTGGGGTGAGATAATTCTTGAGAGGGTGTTGGAAAATGCCGGATTGCAAAAGGGCAGGGAGTACTACCGGGAGGTAAGCTTTACAGATGAAAGCGGCCGTAAGCTAAGGCCTGATGTAGTCGTGCATCTGCCGGGTGGGAAGCACATTGTGGTTGACTCCAAGGCTTCAGTGAAAGCTTATGAGAAACTACTATCTGCTGAAAATGACGAGGACCGGCGCAAGTTCGGGCAAATGCATGTTAAGTCACTGAGGCGTCACATTGATAGTTTAAGCAGCAAACAATATGAATTGATAGATGGTGTAAATTCACTGGATTTTGTGGTGATGTTTATTCCGGTTGAGGCTGCTTTTCAGGCTGCAATAGAACTGGATAGCGAATTATATAAAGATGCTTTTCAGAAAGATGTGGTGATTGTCGGGCCTTTGTCTCTGATGGTAACTTGCCGAACCATTCAGAATGTATGGCGAGTTGAGCGTCAGAATAAAAACTCAAAACAAATTGCACGTAAGGCAGGTGAGTTGATTGATAAGTTTGCCGCCTTTAGTGATGAGCTGGATAAAATCGGTGCGTCGCTTGCGACGGCCACAGAAACCTACACGGTAGCGCGACGAAAATTACACAGTGGTCGAGGCAATCTGGTGCAGCGGGCGCAGGTCATTCAAGAGCTTGGGGCTGCAGGGAAAGTGGCGTCTCTTAGTGATTAGTTTGGAAGGTTGGCACGATTAGATTGTCAGGTGACCGTTAGCAACACTACGTTGGGCCCAGTCGTTCGCTGCGCGGGGTTCGGCGAAATTTTTCGCGATAGCACTTGGTAAAGTGTGACTGGCTGGTGAAGCCCGCTGCAATAGAGATATCCAGAATCGGCAGACTGGTTTCCATTAATAATCGGCGTGCGTGCTGTAGCCGTAAGTCCATGTATTTTTGTTGGGGTGTGCATTGCAGGTGCCGTTGGAACAGTCTTTCAAGTTGCCTTTGCGAAACACCAATACTTGCGGAAATTTCGCCCGGTGTGAGCCGTTCTTCGATGTGCGATGACATTACCCGGAAAGCGGCCGCTAGTTTAGGGGATTTGCGAGCCAGCGCCGTATGCTGCGCCACGCCCTGAACATCAGTGCTAATTCGAATGCGGTCATGGAACAGCCAGGTGCACACATCGGTGACAATGTTATCGCCGTAATCCTCAGCGATTAGATGGACCATCAAATCCATCGCACCGGTGCCACCACAACAGGTGAAGCGATTGTTTTCTGCTACATACACAGAGGGGTCTGCTTTGATGTCAGGAAAGGCTTCTCTGAATGCGTCGATACTTTGCCAGTGAATGGTGCAGCGGCGGCCTTGTAATAAGCCTGCGTTGGCCAACACCCAGGTACCTGTGCTAATCCCGCCAATAGCCGTTCCATTTTGTGCTTGTTGTTGTAGCCAGCGTACGGTGTGTTCCGGTCTATATTGCTGGGAGCTGACACCGCCTACGACAAAAATGCGATCAAACTTATCATCAGCGGCTGGTTTTCGATCCGGAGTGACTTTAAGGCCATTGCCCGCTTCAATAGGCAGCCCGTCATTGGTTAGAAAAGTCCATCTGTATAGTTCTTCTGAGGCCGTGATATTGGCAGCACGATAAGGTTCAACCGCTGACCCGAATGCCAGCATCGCAAATTGCGGCGTTAAGACAAAAGCGATGTTTTTTGCGGGCATGGTGCTAAGCGCGGTGAGGGACTCGCCTGAGGGTAATCGCAGGCTCTGTAAGTGTCCAGAAATGCTGGTTTGCCAGTCAAATAGGTTGAGCCACCCGGAAAAGTGTAAAAAAAGCATCTAAGTTGCTGATTTTTTCACCTAAAAACTTGATTTTGATTGTTTTTTTATTATTAGACTATACAATTATGGCATCCGCGCGAACAAGCGGGTTTCCAGCGATTTGTAGTCATGTGTCTTGAACACTAATTCTGCCCTGAGCTCCAAACTCACCCTGCTCGCCCGGTGTTCACTGGCCAGCCAGGGCTGGCTTTATTAAAACAGGCACACATTGCCTGGTGTTATATGAGATCTTATTCATAATGTCTGAAAAGCAGCAAGGGACCGTTAAGTGGTTCAACGATGAGAAAGGCTACGGCTTCATCACGCGCGACAGCGGCAGCGATTTATTTGTCCACTTTCGCTCCATCATCGGCGAAGGCCGACGCACACTGATCGAAGGTCAGTCAGTCAGTTTTGTTGAAGTAGAAGGCCAGAAAGGCCCGCAAGCTGACGAAGTTACACCGCTTTAATTTCGGAATCACCCCCGGAAGCAAAAATGGCCAGCATATGCTGGCCATTTTTTTGTCTGGACTATTTTCAGATAACGAGAAAAATTACCAGCAATCTGCTGTTGTTGGTCCAGTCGCGCCTGTCTGGGTGATGGTCATCTCTGTACAGCCGGTATCGTCCGCCTGACTTTTCCCGGTGACAGCCGTGGCTGTGATTGTGTACGTGGCAGCGGCCAGAGTGTAAGTGAGGCCGTAATAGCTTTCAGGGCTTGTTGTTGGCGCAGAACCGTCGCAACCAACATAGGTAAAATCCTGGGTGCGACATCGCTCCAATTCCTGTGCTGCATTTCGCAATGCCACTTGTGCATCCAGTCGTCGTGAATTGGTGACGTACTTCGAATAACTTGGCACGGCAACTGAGAACAGGATGCCGACAATAGCGATTGAAATTAAAATCTCAATGAGCGTGAAGCCGCCGTTTTTGATTTTATTCACTTTTCTGGTCTCCAGAGGTAGCTGTGCAAGTGGTTTGAGTTGCGGCAAGCAACCTTTGTCTAGTGTTTTACGGACTTTATAAGAAGCAAGCGGCAGTCTTGCCCGAAAATTTAAAGACTCTGCAAATTTCCGTCGATTCACGCTGAATTCTTTGGCCTGAGAATTGCGACCGCTCGTTATCTCAATTGCTGTCGCGAAAGCCGTAGGCCAAGTGAAAACTGTATTTCTTAGATCTAATCGGGGATTCACTCTAGTGGAGCTGATGATCGTGTTGGCGATCCTTGGCATTCTGGTGGGCCTTGTTGCGCCGAATTTCTCGGTAATCGTCGCAGAGCGCTCTGTAGCGTCTGAGACCAAGCGGATGATCGGAGCATTGAAGCTGGCTCGCAGTGAATCACGTGCTCGGGGCGCTACGGTAACCGTCAGTCGGCCGGCGGGCAGGGACTGGTCCGATGATCTGGAGATTTACGAAAGTATGACCACAGCCGGGAATGCCGCCTACGTTGCGGCAACGGGTGCTGTCGGCGATGATTTGATTAAGCGCCATCCACGGACTTCAAGAAAAATTACCAGCCGCGATGATGCGACTAACAATGGCGAATTTATTAGCTTCAATATGCGTGGTTGGCTCAGTACTGATGAAACTCAGGAAATATTAATTGCTGTTTGTTCGTCTGTACTGGATGTGAGCCAGGGAAAATACATAGAAGTAAATCGAGTTGGAAAAATCCGTGAGCGCAGCATCGGATCTGACGCCAGGGGATGTTTGTGAGCAACCAACGCGGAATCAGTTTGATCGAGGTCATGATAGCACTGGTCGTATTTGCGATTGGCGTTGGCGGGATGGTCGGCTTGCAATTGCGCTCGGTCAGTATGTCCCTTGATTCAAAGCAAAGATCCATTGTTATCGCCAAGTCTCAGGATCTTGCTGACAGAATGCGAAGCAATCGTGCGTTTCTAACAAACTACCTCGGTACTTACAATAATACCGGTGGTGCGTTTTGCAACGCCGTGCCTGCAGTTGTTTGTGCTGACTCCAATCGCGGCAGTGCAACGGTATGCAGTGGTCCTGAGCTGGCAACGTTTGATATCTGGGATGTGTTTTGCCAGGCAAATTCTGGATTGGAAGATAGTGTTATCGATTGGTCCACTGAAATTACCTGCTCCGGTGGTGGATGCGTCGCAGAGCAGGATAGCGTCACCATATCAACAGACTGGGTGGCACGGACAGGCGATACCAATAAGGACCTGGTTGGTAGCGGCACGATTGATCCATCGCAAGATCAACTGATAATGAGCTTTACGCCATGATGATGAGAAGCCGCAAAAAAGAACTGGGGCTTAGTCTGATTGAGCTGATGATTGCCATTGTGATTGGTATTTTCATCAGTCTAATGGTTGTGCAGTATATGGTGACCTCATCAAGAATGTTTAAACAGCAGGGGGTCGATTCAAACCTCGAACAAAATTCAAGCTTTGCTCTGTCGTATTTAAGTCAGTATATCCGCCAGGCGGGATCACGCGATGGCCATGGTACGGAAGTACCATTCTTTATTGGCGATTGCGGGAACTTTACCCCCTGCACCAGTGATGCAGATACCGCCACTGGAATGAATTCAGATTCTGATCGGATAGCAGTGCAAATGTTTTTATCCAGTGGTACTGACTGTGCCGGGGCTCAAGTCACAGGGCAGGTAGCGAATGTGTTCTACATCGGCAAAGAAGATCCTTCTTCCGATGTGAGTTCTCTGTTTTGCAGAGGCTTCGATGTTGCAGGGAACGTCTGGCTTGGTGCACAAGGCATTGCCTTGATCGATGGTATTGATCAGATGCAGGTGATCTATGGCATCGCTGATGATAATGAGCAGGTTTTTAGCTATGTCTCGGCAAGCGATGTTCCCGATGTCAGCGGTAGCGCATTGCAGGGGTGGGATCGTGTGCGAGCAGTGAAGGTGGCTTTGCTGGTCTCTGATGGTTTTGAAACGACTTCCGAGCGGAGCAGCACCCAGACATTTCAGTTGTTCAATGCCAATGCTAAAAGCTTTGTCAATGATCGTGTCACAAGAAAGATGTTCTCTACAACAATCACCATTAACAGCAAGGTGCCATAGGGGCTGCTTATGAGTAAAGCTAAACAATCCGGTGTGGCGCTGATTGTCGCCTTGATTGCGCTGATCTTTGTCACCATTGCGGGTCTGGCCACGATGGACGATCTGCTCACGCAGTCGAATACCGTACGTAACGAACAATTCAGACAGCGGGTTTTCTATGCAGCTTCCAGCGAGTTGAATGCCATTATCGGACAGGTCAATTTAAACACCTCGGCCGATAACGATGTGCTGATAGATCAGCTACTCGACACTAAAGATGCGGGCAATAATTATCTGCTTGATCGTTCCGCACACCTGACATCCACACCCACTGTAGATTTACGCGATGTGGCAATAACAGCGCGTCGTAATGATTTGCTTGGCTGCAGTGGAGAAAGTATCGGCCGGGTAAAGGTGCTTGCCGGTGCGATAGATGCGACTGCACAGCTTGATGATGAAAAACCCAATCGTGGAATATATTCACACCAACGACAACGATTTGTCTATTGCTGGCCATAGGTCAGGGTTTACTATGAAAATTACGTTGCCTGAAGTTCGATCCCTGGCGGGTTTTGCCGGGCGTACTGTCGACTATGCTGTTACTGCAACCAGGCAGGTGGTTGGTTGTGTGGCGTTAGTGCTGACACTCGTTACAGGTGTCTCTGCTGACGACACAGAAATATTCTTCTCGCAAAATGGTGACGCGACAAACGTACTCTTTGTGCTGGATACTTCCGGGTCCATGGGGATGCGGGACGGTGGTTCAACAACCCGTCTGGCGCGAATGCAAGATGCACTGAATCAACTGATTGATAAAATTAGCGGGATCAACGTTGGTGTCATGAGTTATACATCACGCCGTACAATGGGGCTTAAGCAACCCGTTAAGGAATTAGACGATACCCATAAAAATAATATGAAAAATAGCGTCAATGCCCTGGTGCACGGTGGGGGAACACCGACGCTTAAAGCACTGTGGGATAGCGCGCGTTATTTTCGAGGCCAGTTGCCTTTAACTACGGGTACTGC
Organism: Laminaria ephemera; assembly: GCA_036873875.1. Lineage (NCBI taxonomy): Eukaryota > Phaeophyceae > Laminariales > Laminariaceae > Laminaria > Laminaria ephemera. The sequence continues at coordinate 24,382 of JAYJMJ010268873.1, read as the reverse complement.
TCAGTCTCACGTGTCACCCATAACGCATGAGTGTCAGCAAAATCATATCGTGTTACTGACCGATGGAATACCTAGCACAGATCGAACGACTCAGAATACCGTAAAGCAAACTATAGGTGGCTCCTGCACCAATGTGAATGTGGGCTGGCAACGGGATAATGGAACCTGCGGGGCCGAGCTTGCCAGTTATCTGGCAACACAGGATTTTTCGAATGCTGTGGCAGGAACCAACAGCGTAATAACGCATACCATTGGATTTAATTTTACTGAACGCTGGCTCGAAGACGTGGCAGTGGCAGGACAAGGGTCAAACTATTCGGTTGATTCCGCAGATAGTTTGTTGGCTGCTTTCGACGATATTCTGGGTAGTGTGAATGGTACATTTGCAGCACCGGCCGTCACGGCAAGCGCGTTTAACGAAAGTCGGCACCGCGATGAATTATTTTATACCTTTTTCCAGCCAAAGCTGACAGCAAGATGGGAAGGTAATGTAAAAAAATACCGATTAACCAATGGAACCGTTGTTGATCTGAACGGCAATCCGCTGATTGACGGCAATGGTGAAATTGATCCGGACTCGCAAAGCCTGTGGTCGGTGGCCGGAGCAGATGGTGAGGAAGTTAAAGATGGTGGTATGGCTGCGTTACAGCCTGCCAACAGAAACTGGTACACCGATACCGGTGGTGGCGATGCTCAGAATAATATTTACCCGGTCAAAGTTAACGGTGGTAACGATGTAGCGACTAATCTGGTCAATGCGGGATCCGGCGGTGAGCGAGATCAGATCGTTGGCTTCGTTCGCGGGATGGATGTTCTGGATCAAAACGCCAATAACATCACCAACGAAGCCAACCAATACGTTGCTGATTCCCTGCATAACTCGCCCGTGTTGGTGAGTTACTGGGCTAAGGAGTCCACCTCTGAGCGCAATGAAGTAATTTTCACTGCAAATAATATGGGGGTTCTGCACGCAGTTGATGCTGCTACCGGACAGGAGAAGTGGTCTTATACCCCGCGGGAGTTGCTCCCCAATTTAAAAACGTATCTGGATAACGGGTCTGGCGATCATACCTACGGGCTTGACGGCAATATGACGCTTCACACCACAACAAAGACTACCACCAGTTACGACTATCAGATCGATAAGGCATGGCTTTATCTCACGCAGCGGCGTGGCGGAAGAAGTGTAATTGGCCTGGATGTGAGCAACGGTTATAGCACCGCTAATCCGTTTCAGGTGATGTGGAAAATAGATGGGGCAACGAACCCGGATTTTCGAGACCTTGGGCAGACCTGGGCGACACCACAGGTTGTTCCTGTACGTTACGGATGTCCGAACAATTGTGCTGTTAAAGAAGTATTGATGTTCGGCGGCGGATACAACCCGTTGTACGACGACAAAACATTGAGTTACCCGGTTTCGGCAGCCAGTTCCGGACATGGCAATGCGGTGTATTTTGTTGATCCGGAAACCGGGGAACGAATCTGGTCGGTCGGAAACGGAAGTCACCATACGCTCGATCTACCGATAATGGATAGTGTTCCGGAGAGCCCGGTACCCGTTGATACCGATGCGGATGGAGTGGTTGATGTCTTGTTTTTCTCAGATATCGGCGGGAATGTCTGGCGGATAGACATGGATAAAAACGCGGCGACTAAAAATGACCTTGCCAAGTCGGGCGGGCAAATCGCGTCACTGGCGCCTGTTGTCAGCGGTGCAAAGCAACCATTGAGATTTTATAACCGGATTGATGTCGTTATAAACGGTGAGACGAATCAAACCGCCAACTTTAACCTGGTGTTGGGAAGCGGTATGCGATCAAGCCCATTGCATGACGAGCCAGTTTTAAACCGTGTTTATTCAATACGCGATCCGTGGGTCTTTACAGCGCCACTCGGGGATACACGTGATTCCACTGGCAATCTGGTTTCGGAATATCGATATGTAAAAAATCCCAGTAGTGGTGTGCGTAGTATTATTACGGCGGATGATTTATATCAGTTTGTGCAAGGTGCAGCCCCGGCTAGCGTGCCGGTAGTGAACGCAGATTATCGGGGGTTCTACAAAATCCTTTCGGCCAGAGGCGAGAAAGTATTGCAGTCTACACTGACGCACGGGGGCAGAGTTTTTCTAACGTCGTATGTGCCGCCGGATCCGAATGTGGCTAGTAATAGTTGCGGGTTTGAGCTTGGCGAGTCGAGATTGCAAATTTTTGATCTGCAGTTGGGAACTGACTTAGTGCCCAGTCAATTTCAGCCCTACTTAGTAGTTGGCTCCGGAATCGTCGCTAGTGGCAGTATTGTTGATACTGGTCAGACTGGTGGCCCTGACTTTGTCACCGGAGTCAACGCAGAGAAACTGGTTGACCTGCTTGAACCATCGAACCCCAATATCTTTCGCAAATTTTACAGAACCGGCTGGGTAGAGTTAGATGACTAGAAATACAATCGCAAGGCCACGTGGTTTCACGTTGATTGAGTTAATGATTGTTCTCGCAATTATCGGAATCATATCGGCAATTGCCTACCCTTCTTATACCCAATACCTGATTCGTGCAGGCAGGGCAGAGGGGGTTTCAATGCTTATGCAGGTGATGGAGCGGCAGGAAAATCACTACCGCAATAATTTAACCTACGTCACGAGTCTTTCGGATCTCGGCTATGCGAATGCCAGTGCTGAAAGCGAGACCGGGCTCTACTCGGTTTCCGCAGGGACTTGTGCATCCGGTACTCTTCGTCGTTGTGTGCTACTGACAGCCACCGCACAAAACAGTCAGGCTGGTGATGGTGATTTTACTTTGAACAGCAAAGGTGAGCGATCAGCCAACTGGCCATAGCGCCGATTACAATCCCGGAACAGTAATAACCACACCATGCACAGTGCGAGTGCGTGTGCTTGTGTCTGTGCTTTGACCGGTTGAAGTAATCATCACCCGCGCACCAGAAAACACGCCACAAGAATTTCCGGGTGTACAATCGCTGAGCCCGTTAGATTTATAGGAAACTTGTGCGGTTGTGTGGGGTACATCGACATCGACACTTTTCGATTGTGGCGTTTCGTTAGTTAGCGTATCCCTCAGCAAATCTTTGTCATTGATCGTCGATTCAACCGCACTTTCTGAGGCCTGGAATGTCAGGTTTTTCATGTACAGATTGGCAGACATCTGTTCTTCCACAGAGGCATTCTTCAATGCGGTGACGCCAATTAAAGACACAAGGATAAGAATAACCATTGCGACCAGCAATGTTGCGCCCTGCTGTTTTTGAATTGAATGCTGCATGAGCCTGAGTCCTTCTTGCTAGAAGTTAGAGATTGGCGCTTCGATTGCGCAACTGAATGGTCGTGTTGAAGGCTGCCCGCATTGCCTTGCCGCCGGCGTGTTTTAAAGATTGAGTACTGCTTGGCGGGCCGATTTTTTCGTTGGCAACCATATAGGTTCTCCCATCATCGTCGTTGGTGATACTTTCGGTCGAGGAAACCAGAAGGCCGATCTGAACACTGACAACGTTTTCCATATCCAGTGAGGCGTGGCCTGCTTTGAGATACTGGGTTGTACCGTTCATTAGTCGCTGACCGTACATTATCTGCATGTGTTCTACACCTTCGACCAACTCCATTGCCGAGCCGATCGGAGACGCAGAGGTGTCGAGGACGAACAGCGAATATATCGGATTGCCACTGGCATCATCGCGCCCGCTGTCTCTGATGAAATAGGCATTGGCCTCAAAACGCATCACCCGCATTGGGTCTTTGATTCTGTTGGGTGCTGTAGTGCTGACTTTATAGTCAGTGCTCAGCGTAGAACTTGTGTTCTTGTTACCGGCTGCAAATCCGATAGAAACAGTGCCATCTGTTGAGCTCGGTTCTGAGACGCTCGTTGCCCGAAATATATCTGCGTTAGAGCAATCAGAGATGATAATCAGATCATTGTCATCAAGCTGGTCCGGGTTCAGCTCAACCGAAATAGGACCATTGCTGCTAGACATCGAGCTTGCCAGAATAGTAGTTCTGCCGCTGGCATGTTGAACATAGATAACATCTGTACCTGCTTTTGTTTGAGAGTTGATGTTAGCGAGATTCGGGTGTAGCGAAGGGGACCACGAAGTACCGAATTCACCGCCCCAAAGAGCGCCTTGTGGCAGGTTGATCGTTGGACTGACAGTTGCGATGACATTTGGCGGTATGGTGCCATCGGTACAGCCCTGGAACCCAGCCAGGCGAATATCATTACTAAGTATATCAAGAGCAACGCGACCGCTTTCCTGAATCCTCGCCATACCGCTGGATAGTTCTTGCGATGATTTATTGCCAGAAAAAACAGTCACTGCACCCGATAGAATAATAAGTCCAATGACAGAGGCTACCAACAACTCAACCATTGAGTAGCCTTGTTGTCTCGTCGGCAAAGAATGCACTTTATAAGTGGGATAGTTCATTAGTTCAGGTTGACTCCCATAGAGACTTCGCGTTCTTCTTCTACACCTTCGATTAGTTCATTCCATGTCACAGTAACCTCATAGAATCCGGTTGCTGTTATAAGATCAATTTCACCCACAGCGTCTTTCAAAGGGGTAGCGGTGTTTGCCCCGGGTCCTTTTGCGAAATAGGAGGCCCATACGATCAGATCATGATCAGCAAGGTCGGTGGGGGAACAACCGGTTGTAATGCAGTTTGGATTGATCGGAAGGCTATCGGTAGAAGTGTTATCGTAAGCCCCTGCAGCAACACCCGCCGGATTCAATCGCATTCGATCAATAATGTCATTGGCAGCAAGCGTTGCTGTTGAACGCATTTGCGCACCTTGTGTGTAGTTCATCCCCAACATCTGCATTTTCGAGCCTGCCAGTAGTCCGATGGCGAGCACAACCACCGCCAGCAGTACTTCAATCATGGCAAAGCCCGATGATTGTTTAAGAGTGTTCACTAGTATCTCGCTTCGATTGTTATTATTTTAAGGGGCGATGGAGCAGTCGATGTTGGAACCGTCAATTTTCTCAACGACGTCATCATCGTTGCTATCGGTGGCCAGTCGGCCAAGACCGGTAACCCAGAGGTTAAGTGCCATGCCATCGGCTGATGTTTCGTTACTACAGATGACAATCGAACCCTGCGTCCGCAGGCGTCCGCGCGGTGCAATAGAAAGCAATGATCCGAAATCGCTGGAAGTGATTCTCATTGTAGAAACCGTGGCTGGCTCCACCTTGAGTACGGTATCCGTCGTGGCGGGATCGCTGGTTGTGTCTACAAGGCCGTTGCCATTGAGATCGGCAAACACTATCCAGCCGGCGCCCCAATTGGTCGCAGTGGTGGCGGCGCAGGTAGCCTGATCAGTGCTGATGCACAGGGTGACCACCTGGCTCCGTTTGACCGCCTCTAACCGGGCGAGGCTGATTGTTCCCACCAGATTGTTGTAGACAGAGGACTGTCTATTGTCAGTGATGAAAGTGCTATAGCTGGGCACAGCAATCGCGGCCATTATTCCGAGAATAACGACGGTGATAAGCAGTTCTAATAAGGTGAAGCCGTTTTGTTTTTTCATAACAGGAGGCGTATCGACCCAAGCCCACGGTCATTGAGGGCTGCAATCCCTACTTCATCTAGAGCGGTTCTGGGAAGTTGTTGTTGAGCAATGAATCTATTGATAAAAACGGTTGTGCATAGCGGTCCGAGAAAACATTGGTGTTTACCCAAAGTGTGAAGTCCCTGTCATCCCCGGGGGGCTGTCCGCGGGGGGCTTGCGCCGGTCGTTTGCGGAGCATCGGACCTGCTGTAATTTCGACTATATTCCTAGGCGTAACAGATTAGATGGGTGAGAGAGATGGGGCTTCGTCTGGGAATAGATACCGGAGGAACTTACACCGATGCGGTGTTGATGGATGCGGCATCGGATTCCGTGGTGGCTAAATCGAAATCCCTGACCACCAGGCATGATCTGGTTCAGGGCATTAGTGAGTCGCTCGCTGCTACCGTCGGGGGCCACGACCCGGCAGAGATATCACTGGTAAGCTTGTCAACGACGCTTGCTACAAATGCTATCGTTGAAGGCCATGGTGCCCGGGCCGCACTTGTTCTGGTTGGTTACCAAGAGTCTCAGCTAAAACTGGCTAATCTAAGTGATGCTGCAAAGGATCTGCCTGTGTTGTTTGTGAACGGTGGTCACGATGCAGGCGGGCATGAGAAAGCTCCGCTTGATTTATCCAGTGTGGCGCAACAACTTGATGAATTAGATAACACTGTTTCGGCTGTTGCAGTGTCGGCGATGTTTTCAGTCAGAAACCCTTCGCACGAAGTCGCCATGCGAGATTTTATTATCGATAAAACGTCGCTGCCGGTCAGTTGTGGTCATGAGCTCAGCGCATCGCTCGATGCACCAAGGCGTGCGCTGACCGCATTGATCAACGCGCGGCTCATACCATTAATCAAAGATTTAATCGCAGCCACGCAAACAACGCTTGATCAGCACAACATCACCGCACCCTTGATGGTTGTTCGTGGTGACGGCACGCTAGTCAGTGCAGACTTTGCGCGTCAGTCGCCCGTTGAAACCATTCTTTCCGGGCCGGCTGCCAGTGTGGTCGGTGCTCAGTTTTTAGCAAGGCATGATGAAATGCTGGTCTCTGATATTGGTGGCACCACCACCGATGTCGCTATGATAAAGGCAGGTGAGCCTCAACTAAGCGAGCAAGGCGCATCTGTTAACGGCTGGCGGACTATGGTAGAGGCGGTGCAGATTGATACGCACGGTTTAGGTGGTGACAGTGAAATCGCCTACGATCGTGACAACCGGCGTTTCAGGATCGGCCCGCATAAAGTGATGCCACTATGCATATTGGCTGCACAGTATCCGGCCGTGATCAATGATCTAAAACAGTTCGTTGATGAGCCATGGACAAAGACCAACATGGCTCGATTTATTGTGCTGCGTAAGGAGCCCGGTCAAATGAAGCTGACCGCTCAACAAAACGCACTGGTCGATGAGGTCAGGCAACATCCGCAGTCGATGCAATCTGTCTTTGCTGAACGACACTTTTCCTTAGCATTAAAACGTCTGATAGAAATCGGTGTGCTGACAATCGCAGGATTCACTCCCACTGACGCAGCGCATGTTTGTGGTTGGTATGACCAGTGGGGCGCGGATGCCTCGCAGCAGGGGGCAATACTGTTAAGCCGATACAGCGAATTTAACCTCGGCAGTAAGTTTGATTCTCCGCAACAGTTTTGCGAGCGCATGTTGACCCAGGTGTCGCGTGAGTCCGCCCTGTGTTTTTTATCATCGGCAATCAACGATAGCAATGGAACCTTCGGTGCGCCAATGGCCACAGCACAACGGGTACTGCTGGAGCAGATGTTTAATCACGCCAATGAATCCGAGCGGACAGGGCTCATCAGTATGCAAGCAAAATTAAATGTGCCGGTGGTGGGAATTGGCGCGCCGGCCCGAAGTTTTTATCCTGCAGTGCAAGAGTTTCTGCAGGTTGAAGTGATTGTGCCAGAGCATGCCGAAGTAGCAAATGCGATTGGTGCAGTGGTGGGTGTGGTTAAGCAGGCAGTGCAAATCACTATCTCGCCGGTCTCTGCGAAACGCGTCATGGTGCACGCCCCGGAGGAGCAGCGCGAATTTGATGAGCTGGAACCAGCCGCCACCTGGGCGGGAGAAATTGCGACGCAGCTAGTGCTTGCCAAAGCAGAGCGAGCGGGTGGTACACAGTTGCAGGTCACCATTGATCGTCACGATAATACTGTCGAACAATCCGGCCAGGTAACGTTTTTTGAATCAACCATCATTGCCACGGCCACGGGTCGCGCCGGATGAAAATGTCGCTCAATCCGTGGTGGTAATCCACGGGATACTGCTTCAGGTTCATCGTGGTCATCCCTGAAAAATTGTTGTTGGCTATGCAAACAATAGTGCTGTAGCTCTGACCGGGCGTCGATTATTAAGCAATTGAACAGCGTTCCATCTCAACATCACTCGATATCTAATCAATGCCTGCACGGAATGGTTTGTCTGTGCACCCGTGATACGACCAGGTGGTATGACTCCCTGACGAATCTGTCGGGCGCTCCCGGCGAAGACTTTTTTTGACAAGGTTCCGGTAACTGGATAACATCTTGATCATCAAGATAGTGTCTGGCTATACGCAGTCACTGTAGGCAGGGTGTCATGTATGATGGTGCTCGGGTTACCGAACCTGCTGCTTGAATTCGTTGTAGCCAAGATCAACGAATTACTGACCTACACACTATATATGCATGTACTTTCATGCGACTGTCTGGTGGTTTCCGGTTAGAACAATCCCCGGTTGGAAGAGGGGATACATCACAGGAGGTGAGCGTCGGATTAAGTGTCCGGAATAATTAGACAACTCTAAGCATATGGTGGAAATGATGAAATATCCTGCTCCTGTCCGATCTGCGATGCCAGTGTGTGTACTGGTAGCAGGGTCCCTTGTAATAACCCAATCAGCGATAGCTGGTGGCTTTGCGCTGATTGAGCAAGGCGGGTCCGGGATGGGCAACGCGTATGCCGGTGCCGCCGCGGTAAGTCACGATGCCTCCACGGTCTGGTTTAATCCGGCCGGAATGCTGGAACTCAAAGACCCACAGCTCGCGGTGGCAGGCCATATCATCGCTGTGGAAAGCAATTTCTCGGATCGCGGCACCACATTGAACCCGGCGTTCGGCGCGCCACCGGTTCCTGGTGTGGGCGAAATTGACTCTGGTGGTGTTTCGGGGCTACCCAATTTTTATTATGTTCGTGGCATAAACGAAGATCTGTCTTTTGGTCTCGGGGTCAGCGTGCCGTTTGGCAACTCAACCGAATATAGCCGTGAGTGGGTGGGGCGTTATCAGGCGGTTGAGTCCGCGGTGTCTGTTATCGATATAAATCCGGCCATAGCCTATCGAGTCAACCCGACGCTAAACATTGGTGCTGGCGTCAGTGTGCAGATATTTAGTGCAACATTGGGCAGCTCTGTTGATTCGGGGGCAACCTGTTTAGGGCTTGCCACTAATCCGGATGTGCCAGTGCAACTTGCTGACTGTGTCAACGCCGGGTTGAGCGCACCGGGCAATGTAGCTAATGACGGCTATGCAGATATCTCTGGCGATTCTGTTGCGGCTTCTTTTAATCTGGGTCTCTTATATAAGCCGCGTCAGGGGACACGCCTGGGTTTGGCTTACCGCCACAGCACCGATCACAGCCTTGAAGGTGATTCCGCCTTTACAACAAACGAAGCGCTGGCAAATATTCTGAGCACACGGCAATTCCCGCTGTTCGCAGACGTCGCTGTGACTGCCGAAGCCGAGTTACCTTCAAGTGTCATGCTGTCAGTGGCGCATGAAGCCACCGATAAGGTCGAATTACTGGCAGATGCAACTTACATGGGCTGGAGCAGCTTGCCCGAACTTCGTATCAAGTTTGAAAGCCCGGTGCAGCCAGATACATTTAATACGTTGGGCTACGAAGATGTCTGGCGAGTGGCTGCCGGTTTGAATTACAAGCATTCAGACGCCATGACGTTAAGAGCTGGTGTTGCATACGATCAGGATCCAGTGCCGTCAGTACAGCTTCGCACCCCGCGCATCCCCGGCAACGAACGCACCTGGGTTGCATTCGGTATGGGTTATCAAGTGAATAAGCAGATGGGCTTTGATATTGGCTACGCACATTTGTTTGTAGATGAAACGCCTATTGATAATGCCAGTGAAAGTGCTGGTGGCACGACTATCCGTGGTGTGTACGACACCACCGTTAATTTGTTTAGTGCGCAATTCAACTATAAATTTAAATAACCGGAGAACAGATATGAGTCTTTATAAACGTGTTCTTTCTGCATCTGTTGTGGCGGGTTTAGGTGCTCTTTACGGTTGCTCCGATGCCACGACTTATGATTTTGATGGCAGCCTGGCGACAGTTCAGCAGCAGGTTGCAGAAGCGGCAGCCGCAACGCCGCCGGTTGCTTTGTTTGATCCTGCCAACGGTGTGTTGCCGTTTCCAAATAGTCTGCTTTTCAATGCAGCTGAAGACTCGGTTGCTATCCCGCTTGCAGACGGTGTTGAATCTACAGATCTAACCAATGTGCAAGTGTCGCTTAATACGCTTGACGGATTTTCTACGACTTCGCCGATCACCATGCAAATGGGCGGTGCAGTGGCAGCTGACTCAGTCACGCTCGGTGAGTCTGTCAGAGTCTTCGAGGTACAGACAGCACCGTCTGGTGCGGTCACGCAAGTATTGGCAGAACTGGGCGCGACGCAAGTTGCTGTCGCTTTGGTCGGTGAGACTATCGCGGTAGTGCCTGTTGCACCCTTAAAAGAAAGTACCGACTTCATGGTGATAGCAACTAATGCTATTACCAGCACCAGTGGTGCACCGGTAACACCAAGTAGTAGTTTTATTTTGGCGGCAGGCAGTACGCCATTAAGTGGTCCTGCTGCGGGGTTAGAACCAGTGCGTCAGCTCACCAATGCGATGATCGCTGCGGCTGCCGTTGAAGGGGTGGACGCAGCAACTGTAGTGCAGGCGTTTTCTTTTAAAACACAATCGATCACACCAGTTCTGCAAGCCGTAAAATTTGCAACTAGTTCGCAGGCGATAACTATTGCACCAACCGGACTCAACACTAATAACATCAATGCTGACTTACCGGGTATTGCGGATGTATTTATTGGGACACTGGAACTGCCTTATTATCGAACGGCACCCGCCAGTGCAAATGATCCGACAGGAATCAGTAGTTTCTGGCAAGGGCAGGGTAACAGTAATTTAAGTCGTTCCAATCCTGTGCCAGTGGCAACCAGTGTGCAGACTGTGCCGGTGTTAATGACTGTCCCTAATGCCAATTCCGGCAATGCAGTACCAGCTGATGGTTGGCCTGTTGCTATCTTTGTTCATGGAATTACCAGAGATCGTTCTGATTTACTGGCCATAGCTGACTCACTTGCTCAGGCGGGTATCGCCGCTATTGCCATTGATCAGCCAATGCATGGGATCAATGATGCAGAAAATGCCTTAGCTGCTTCCAACACGCCTTTCAACGAAACAGAGCGCACGTTTGGTATTGATCTGATCAACAACGAAACCGGCGCATCTGAACCTGACGGAGTGGCAGACCCAAGCGGAAGGCACTTTTATTCGCCACTGTTTCTACTGGCCTCGCGTGACAACCTCAGACAGTCAGCTTCTGACTTGATGACACTAAGCGCGAGCATCGGTGGTATCTCTGCAGTCCCCGTTAATCAGTTGCAGAAAACGGTGATCGGGTATTCATTGGGTGGGGCTGCTGCAACGCCGTTTATTGCCTTCGATGACTCTATCGGCGCCGCAACACTTGCAATGCCCGCTGCAGGCTTGGTCGGGACGACGCTCGCTTCTCAGGCTTTCGGGCCCGATATTATCGCCGGCCTCGCTGCCGCGGGTGTAGAACAAGGCACAGCAGCGTTTGAGCTGTTTAAGGTGGCCGCTCAGACTGTCGTTGATCCAGGTGATGCAATAAACTTCGGTGCATTGGCCGCGCAAAATATGCCTATTCATATGACCGAAGTAATCGGCGACACGACTGTTCCTAACAACGTTGCCGGTGCCCCGTTGGTTGGAACAGACGCACTGGCTCGAGTGATGGGATTGCCTGCCACCAGTCAGGACACCACGGCATCGGGTATCGTCCGCTTTACAGAAGGGAATCATGGAACTTTGTTGTCTCCGGCAGCAAGCCTTGCGGCAACCGTGGAAATGCAAACCCAGGTGGCCACATTTGCAGCAACCGTCGGTGGTTTAATAAAGATCACCAATCCTGATGTGATTCAGTAACTCACCTTTAAAATCTGCAACAATGGGGCGGGCATCACTTGTGATGTCCGCCCTTATTTTTTACTCTGTCCTGAATCCCCTACAGGTAAAATTGATGAGCAAAAAAAACACAGTTAATGAACCCGCCGGGTGGGGGCTGCGGCTTGCAGCGCTTGCGTTGACGTTATTGGGGATAGTGGTAGTTTTCGCCTTTCGATTTGCCGATAACGGTAATCAGCCCTCCGCGATAATGTGGGCCGGGGTGCCGGTTATCGGGGGCTTGCTGGCGAGTTTTCTGTTGGGTCAGCTTGAACGCTTTGGTAGTCAGAAGCGTAAGTGGGAAATCTATACTTATGTACTGCTCGTAGTCGCGCTTGTCATACTGATTAAGACCTGGTTTTTCTAGGTAGTGATGCAACTGTTGGAGGCCGTGGTGCCACGGCCTCCAATAAAGCTACTTCTGTAATTTCTCCTGCACATTCTGTGTGGCTTCCAGGGCTGCTTCACGGGCTTTTTCCTTTGCCTTTGCCGTCAAATCAGAAGCTTGTGCTGCAAGATCTCCAGCTTTAACCTTTGCCTGCTCAGCTAACTCTTTGGCTTTTGCCTGTGCATCACCAGCGAGTGATTCCGCTTTAACGGCAAGTTCGGCGGCTTTGACTTTGGCATCTTCTGCCAGTACCTGTGCCTGATCTGCCATCTCTTTCGCTTTTTCAGAGGCATCGTTGGCCAGTTGTACGCTTTTCTCTTTGGTGTTTTCTGCGGTGTCTTTCACTATTTGCTTGGTTGCGCCGAATGAGGCAGAGATTAAATCCTTAGAGCCCACCGGTGCGCCGTTAAGCGCCATAGACTCCGGTGCAACGCGAAAGGTTTTGGTCGTTCTGTCAAACGGGTGCTCGCAGGTTGCGGTGCCGGTTTCTCCAGATTCAGCAGTGTATGCCAGTTGTACCGTTGTGTGTTTAGAGCTCTCTGATTTCTGCGGTTCCTGCCACTCGCTGATCGGGCCGATCAGATTCTGGGTGATCTTCTGGCACATATCGATCAACGGTGTGCTGGTGGGGTTGCAGGCAGTTAATGATGCGCTCACTATGGCGAGCATCAATGCGGATTTTTTCATTTGGATTCTCTAATTGTGCGTAGATTGCGGGTTGGTGAATCTAACATGCAGATAGGATTACCAGACTGGTTTGGTCATTTTCTAACCAGAATATAATCGCTACCGCGCCCGTACACCGCCGCTCTCAGCTGGGCAGTATTTTCCGGGAATCGAACGTTGCGTATTCAGCGCCCGGGGTTTGCCGGGTCGGCGCTGTCTGCTGTCAGCAATAATCAATAACAGCTTACCGGTAAATGATCCCGACAATATTTCCCGGACACTAAAAATTACAAATTCAGGAAACTTTTTTAATTTATGGACCGCAGATACTTGATTGTCCTCGGGGCGCTATTGGTACAAAGCGTCACAATAGGTTGCATGTTTGCCTATGGGGTTTTCTTTACCGTGCTTGAAGGCGAGTTTGGCTGGTCGAGAACTGAACTATCAAGCGCAACAGCATTTAGTTTTCTTTGTATGGGATGTCTGGCGATTGTGGCGGGTCGCTTAAACGATCAGTTCGGGCCCCGATGGGTTATCGCGATCACTGGCCTGTGTACCAGTGTTGCCTACTTGTTGATGTATTTTTTATCCGCCCCGTGGCAGTTATTCCTTATCTATGGGGTGTTGGTTGGCGTCGGTCTGGCAGCGCATGATGTGGTAACACTGTCGACTGTTGCGCGTTGGTTTCCACGGCGTCGTGGTGTGATGAGCGGTGTTGTAAAAGTGGGTGCCGCGGTGGGGCAGATGCTAGTGCCTCTGGTGGCGGTAGCGTTAATCGCCAGTGTTGGCTGGAGACTGACTTTTGTCGTGTTAGGCTTGTGTGCTGTCGTGTTACTGGCGATAGCGGCCTGGCTGATTGGATTAAAGCCTGAGCAGATCAATTTACCCGGCAATAACCCTAATGCACCCGTGTCTGGTTTTAGTTTTAAAGAGGCACGCGGTACACGGCAACTATGGATATTGTGCGCGATGCAGTTCTTCTTTTTTGCAAGCCTGACGACGATCCCCACTCATATCGTATCCCATGGTATTGATAGCGGAATGACAGCCACCGCCGCCGCATCAATACTGTCTGCCATTGCTGCCAGCAGCATCCTTGGCCGGTTATTAGTCGGGTTTTCCGCAGACAAGATAGGCGGGCGGTTGGCCTTTATGGTTTGCCTTGCCGGATTATCCGGCAGTCTTGCATCCCTGCTGCTTATTGAAAATAGTTCGATGTTATATGTGTTCGCATTTTTTTATGGCTTTGCCCATGGTGGTTTATTTACGGTGGTGTCACCGACAGTTGCTGAATACTTCGGAATGCGTGCACATGGCGTTATTTTTGGTGCCATCGTTTTTTTCGGTACCCTGGGCGGGGCGTCCATGCCTATTGTTACCGGTATGATTTACGATCGGTTGGGTAGCTACGATATCGCGTTTACCGCATTAACCGTGTTAGCAGCGCTCAGCTTTGTACTCGCAGCCTTCCTGGGGAAGTCGAATATCCCACACCTGGATGATCAAATGTAGAGAGCCGTGGTGCTGGTGATACAGTATCAAACCAATGGAAGAATGCAGGAGTTATAAGGCCGATGGATAGCAAGTGACGAAAAAACACGCCGCGGTACTTGCATTGACGGGATTATTTTGTAATTTTCTAAGCATCGTTCCATAATGGAATCAGAGACCTGTAAAGGTCGAGGGCGATATGATAATAAAAAGTAAGTACAAGGATGTTGATATACCGGATGTATCGTTACCCGGTTATCTTTTACAGCGTATAGAGCAATACGCAGACAAGACAGCATTGATCGACGGCCCGACAGGGCGCAGCTATTCCTACGCTGAATTCAGTCGACTGGTGAAGTGTATGGCCGCAAACCTGGCGGGCCGCGGGTTTAAACCCGGTGATACACTGGCGATCTATAGTCCTAACTTACCTGAATATGCGATCGCGTTTATCGCTACCGTGCTTGCTGGTGGCACTGTCACAACAATCAATCCACTGTACACAGCAACCGAACTGGGTAAACAGCTGCAGGATGCCTCAGTAAGTATCATCATTACAACACAGGCTTTCAGTGAAAACGCCGTGGCAGCCGCTTCAAAGCTTGGGATTAGATCAGTTTATTCGTTTGATCATACAGGGGCGGGTATAAGTAGCTTCAGTGATCTTCTTCAGGATAATGGTCTAGCGGTTCCGCAGGTTACCGTTAATCCGCACACTGATTTAGTGGTGGTGCCTTATTCCAGTGGCACAACCGGTTTGTCTAAAGGGGTTATGCTGACACACCGCAATATCATTGCAAATGTAGTACAAATCCATGGAATGGATGACTACATCGCCACCACCACTGATGATGTCGTGATGGGCGTTTTACCGTTCTATCATATCTATGGCATGGTAGTGATTATGATAACGGCGATGATTAACGGTTCCGCCATTGTATCCATGCCCCGATTTGATATGGAGCAGTTTTTAAAACTAATAGAAAAGTATCGCGCCACGCGGGCGGCCCTGGTGCCGCCGATTGTCATTGGTTTAACCAAACATCCGTCGGTTGAACGCTATGATCTGTCATCACTTAAATATATAAATTCGGGTGCCGCCCCACTGGGCGTAGATGTCTCAACCCAATGTGCAAAGCGTTTGAATTGTTTTGTGACTCAGGGGTATGGTTTAACCGAAACCAGCCCGGTTACCCATACTAACCCCTATGTGCCTGAGAAGATTAAGCATGGATCAGTCGGGTTGGCATTGCCGGCAACTGAAACACGGATTGTTGATTCTGAAACTGATAAAGATCTAACGCGTAACCAACAAGGGGAAGTTTATATACGTGGCCCACAGGTGATGAAAGGCTATTTGAATAATGCCACAGCCACTGCGGCTACAATTGATACAGACGGGTGGCTACATACCGGGGATATCGGATATATCGATGATGAAGACTATCTCTTTATAGTTGATCGCAAGAAAGAGCTGATCAAGTACAAAGGGTTTCAGGTGGCACCGGCAGAGCTGGAAGCCATTCTACTGTCACATCCTGCCATCGCCGATGCCGCAGTAATACCGGTGCAGGATGACGAGGCCGGTGAAATTCCCAAGGCATTTGTGGTACTAAAGGCTGAGGTCTCTAATACACAAATAGCCAGTCATGTTAACGATCAAGTTGCACCTTATAAAAAAATTCGCCAGGTAGAGATTTGCGAAGAAATACCAAAATCCGCGTCAGGAAAAATTCTAAGACGTGTACTGGTCGATAGGGAAAAAGCACTGGTTGCCGAGAGTTGATTTCTGACCTGGTAGAACAAAAGGCTTTGTAAGTCAAAGCTGTGTCAGTGAACCATCAATCACTTCGTAGTGACGCTCAGCTATTGCCTCTGAATCCCGAAGATCATGAGTGACCATGATGACTGTCATGTTTTGTTGATCAGCTAATGCTCTAATCAGTGATAACATTTCCCCGCGAGTCTGCGTATCCAGGGCACTTAAGGGCTCATCCAGCAATACAATGCCGCGTTGCCGTATCAGCGCTCTTGCAATGGCGACTCGTTGCCGCTGCCCACCTGATAGATTGCTGACGCGTCGGTTGTAGAAGTCACCCAGTCCAACGGCATCCAGTGACTGTTTTGCTTTTTCGGTATCCGGGCCCTTGCCGGGTATTGCCGGGTTAATTCCGACAACTACGTTATCTATGGCGTTGCGGTGTTCGAACAGATTATTCTTTTGGAACAACGAAGTCACTGGGCGCTTATCAGGTGCCAGGTGAGTGATATTTTTTTCTTCCCAGTGCAAACTGCCGGACGAGGGCATTAAAAAACCTGCGATCAAATCAAGCAGGGTGGATTTTCCGCTACCGGATCTGCCACTAATGGCAATGACCTGAGCTCTTTGTGCGCTTAATGAAAAACTATATCGAGTTGAATTTTCATTGTATCGAAAGCAAAGTTCATCAATCTGCAGCATTGGCGCGCCTCAGTAATTTTGGTACGGCAAGGAATACAACCAGTGTCAGTGCCAGCATAATTAGTGCGATTCCTGCTGCATCCTGAGTCCGGTAAGATCCCATCTTCTGGTAGAGCAACCACGGCAGGGTAATAATATCGTTGCTACCAAATAGCGCGATAACGCCAAGATCACCAAGCGACATACAGAATGCCAGGCTGGCAATGTAGATTAATTCGCGATGGAGCAGCGCAGACTCAATTGCCCGCCAGCGTTGCCAGCCCTGCAGCCCTAATGAAGTCGCCAGCTTGTCGTATCGATTAGCCGCTTTAATCATTGCCGGTGCAAATACTGTGATGGCAAATGGTAACACCATCAATGTATTTGCAATAAGAAGCGCAATGATTGCCCATAGCTTGTAATCGCCTCCAAGGTTTCTGGCGAGTAAAAAGAAACCAATGCCCAACACCAGTGATGGAACCGCCAGATATAAAGTAGAGGAAAAACTCAAGATACGCAGAGTCAGTGGTGCCAGTCGATGATTCGCCATCCGCTGTTTAGTGGCAAGAGTGGCATAAGCGATCGCCAGTGCAATACTGATGGCCAGAACCACTACCATTGATATAAGCGCAACCGTCAGGCTGGTGACCAACGCAATCCGGAAGCTTCTTTCGCTTAGTAACCGGCTGAAATCTGCAGTCAGGCCATCGGCGAATACGGCAATTAAAGGTAAAAGAAACAAGGTGCCAAAAACAATGATAACTGTCCACTGCATGCACTTTGCGATTGTGCTGTTTTGATTGGAAAGGCGATGATGCCGGCCACCTGAAATCAAGGCAGTGCTGTTCGGAGAGCGGGCGCTAACAATGACCAGTGCTCCGCAAATGGCCAATTGAGCCAGTGCCAAACCCAGTGCTCTGCCAAGGTTGAAGTCGAGCTTTATCGCTTCATAGATAGAGACTTCCAGAGTGTTGTATTTTGGCGTGCCCCCAAGTGTCAGAACAATTGCAAACGAAGTAAAGCAAAGTAGAAATATAGTAGTGGTGAGAGAGGGAAGAGCACCGTTGATAGCTGGCAGTTCAATCAGTTTGAAGCGTTGCCAGCTGCTTAGCCCCAGGCTTTGCGCCAGTTTTAGTTGTTCACTGGGGATTGATTCCAGGCGATGCAGAATATTACGTGCGGCAAAAGACACATTGAAATAACAATGTGCAATAAGAATTCCGCAAAGGCCGTAGATGAACGGGTTAAAGGGTTGTAGCTGCAATACTTGCAAGCCACTGTTCAGCCAGCCGGATCTTCCCAGTACCGTGACCAGGCCAAGCACTACAACCAGTGTCGGTAAAACCAATGCGGAAGACAGCAGCGCTATATAGAGATTGCGACCGGTAAATGTAGACTGATGACTTAATGCCCAGGCCAGTAAAATGCCCAGAGAGACCGATAGCGCGGCTGATAAAGTTGCCTGAAGGGTTGTCCAGCCGAGTGTTTTAAAAAAACGGGGCCCAAGCGATAACGTGCTGCCTGTGGGCTGAATGGCCAGTTGATAAAATAACCCGCTTGCCAATACCAGTAGTGCTGACGCAATCAGAAGTCCCGGTAGCAGCCTTTGTACTTGTCGTCTATACCTGATCATGTTGTGGGAGTCGGGTGTGGTTGATAACAAAATCGGGGCGGTCGCCCCGATTTATAAACGCGATCAAACTAACCGGTCAGTGCTACTGCCCCAGGATATCTACCCACTCATCAATCCACTGCTGGCGATTTTTCTCCACCTCTACACCATCAATGAGTAATGTACGATCCGGTAGGTGCAAGTTTTCAAATTCAGCAGGCACGCCTGTGCTTGTTTTGGTCACCGGGTATACCCAGTTAGTAGTCGGAATAATATCCTGCACTGTATCGCTTAACATAAATTGCATAAATTCTCTGGCGAGTTCCTTGTTCTTTGACGATTCAAGAATCGAGGCGACTTCGATTTGCAGGTAGTGACCTTCCTTGAATTGTGCTGAGTCAAAGCGAGAGTCCTCTTCGGCGATCACGTGATATGCTGGTGATGTCGTATACGAAAGCACCATATCCGCCTCGTCTTTCAGGAAGAGTCCATAAGCGTCTGACCAACCTTTGGTCACCGTTACTATTTTCGGCGCCAGGCCCTGCCAGATCTCTGCTGCACGATCACCATAGGCCTCTTGAATCCATAGTAATAAGCCGAGTCCCGGTGTGCTTGATCGCGGATCCTGTATCACGATTTTAAAATCTTCAGGGGTGTTAATGATCGCTTCAAATGAATCCGGGGCTTCACTGACTTTTTCTTTGTTATATACAAACGCAAAGTAGCTGAAGTCAAAAGGCAGGAACGTTTGATCAGACCACTCGCCTGTCGGCAGAGCAAGTGCGCTGGTGTCAGCGCCATGTTCGATAAAGAGTCCAGTCTCACGTGCAGCTTCTGCGATATTCGTGTCCAGCCCGAGCAGTATGTCTGCGGAAGTTTGCGGGCCTTCCAGTTGAACTTTGCGAAGCGCGCCGATTGATGAATCTGCGGCGATGAACTGTACGTCGCAATTACAGGTTTCTTCAAACGCTGATTCGATGCCGGGTGCTGGTCCCCAGTCTGCAGCGAATGCGTCATAGGTATAGATGGTTAAGACCGATGATTCGGTCTGCTGATTGACAGTGGGTAGGGCATTGGGGAATTTGGAAGCTACAGCGGCTATAATTGCAGCAAGCAACGCTACGACCAGTGCTCCTCGAAAAAAAGTGGCTATCACAAGTTTGCATCCTGTTGAAAAGGGGGCAGGTTGCAGCGAGAAAGCGAAAGACAGCACTAGTGGTCGTTGTCTCACTTCCTACGCCAGCATTACCTGGTTCAGGTTCAATGGGTGTTTCTCAGCGACTACTATGTCGCACCCCAGCGAGTTAAGCTGTCATCATATCGCAAAAAAAAGGGAAATCCCACTTCTATGCCCGACACCCATTCCAACTTCGGTCACATTCCGGCCTTTAATACGCCGGTGCTGCTGGTGGGTGGTGCCGGTGTTGATCAGACCACGCTGAATAGCGAAAGCTTCAACGGATGGCCAATTATTGCCGCAGATGGCGGGGCGAATGTACTGCGTGAATTTGAAATAACACCAACCGCCATTATTGGTGATCTGGACTCACTAAATGACCCTGATTATTGGCACGCCAAAACCCGCGTCGTTGAAATAACTGAACAAGACACCACCGACTTTGAAAAGTGTTTGTATTCAGTGAAAGCACCGCTTCTTGTGGCTATTGGTTTTACCGGTCGTCGGTTTGATCACACGCTGGTGTCGCTGCATCTACTGCAAAAATATACCCCTGCGGTAAACCTGGTATTACTGACCGAGCAGGATGTTTGCTTTGCAACTTCTGAACACCTGGAGATGCAGTTGCCGGTCGATAGTCGATTCTCTATCTACCCGTTAAATCGAACGGCATTTATAAAATCCAGCGGGCTTCAATATCCACTGGACGGACTGGTGTTGGAGCAGGGGCAGTTGATTGGAACATCGAACCGGGTTGCCGATGAAACCGTTGTTATTGAGTCTGACTCGACTGGCGTTTATGCCATCATCACAGAGAGAAGTTTATTGCCAGTGATCATCGATCAATTGGTTTGAACGTAGCCCCACAAGGTGTAGATATGGGGGCTGTGTATACTCCTGGTTTTGATTAAGCGTTGCAGGAACCGCTAATGGTTTTCTTCGATTAAGCCTGCACGAAAGCACAGCGTTCCCGACAGTTAAAGCCGGCTGCGACCGCTTAGCGTTTTTTCTTTAAGCACTCATCATAAACATCGTATAGCACCATGAGCATGACGATCAGTGTGATTACAGCGAAGGGCAGTCCGCCTTCAAAGCCTGCGAAGCCTGTGGAAATACTATAAGCCAGGCCACCAACAAACACGCTGAAAAAAACAAATCCGATCAAAGCGGTGGTGAGTCGAATGGTTGGGGAGGTCTTGTTTGATTCTTCTTGCATATTATTGTTCCGTTTTTTGCAGAGGCTCATCGTCACGCAAATGCTGAAGTAGCCAACGGGCACTGCG
This sequence comes from Laminaria ephemera, assembly GCA_036873875.1. NCBI lineage: Eukaryota > Phaeophyceae > Laminariales > Laminariaceae > Laminaria > Laminaria ephemera. Next base: position 3,494 of record JAYJMJ010268873.1, on the reverse strand, counting down.
CAGCAAACGATTATCCTCATTATATGCACCAACCAGCTGTACACCGATTGGTAAATTGTTAGCACCACTCAGCAGGGGCATGGTTAAAGTGGGCAGTCCGCAAAGGGTCCAAATGGTGCAGCAGATGGGATCGCCAGTGCCGTGACCAAACTCGGGCGGTTCTCCTATTGCAGCGGGGGTTAGAATAGCGTCGTAGTCATGAAAAAATTCGCTGAACCAGTCCAGTGACGCCCGACGAATTTCCAGTGCTTCCTCGTAGGCTGCCAGTTCGCAGGTACTGGCAGATTCCATCGCCGCTTGTGCGGTATCGCTGAGCTTATCCCAGTGATTTTCCCGCTCTTGCTCAAGGCAGCGATAGATCTCGTAGTCATAGATAACCTTATGGCAGGCAGGTAGCGCGGCGAATGATTGCGGTGCTGTGATACGTTTAAGCCTGCCACCCATCGCCGCTATTAATTCATCAAATGCTTCCACCGCATCTGAGCTGTAGCGATCCGCCCAGGGGAGGTCGAACCATAAAAAATCGGGCTCAATGGGGACTTCTGAAAGATAGCCCTCTAATAGGTTAGGGCGCGGCTTTAAGTAGCTTGCCGGATCATTGCTGTCGTAGCCTGCGATGCTGTCGCAGAGCAGTGCAAGATCACCCATGTCTCTCGCGAACACCCCCACATGATCCAGATGTTGAGAGGTTTGCAGGACTCCCTGTCGTGAAATAATACCGCGCGAAGGTTTAAATCCGTACACACCACAAAACGAGGCCGGTCTAACCACCGAGCCATTGGTTTGTGAGCCAAGCGCCACTGGTACATGCCCGGCAGCGACTGCTGCTGCTGAGCCACTTGATGAGCCACCCGGGGTGTAGTCAGGGTTGTGCGGGTTACGTGTTTTTGCGGGGTGCATGTAGGCGAATTCGGTCGAGACCGTTTTGCCCAGAATAATCGCCCCCGCTTCTTTCAATTTATCTACAACCGTTGCATTGGCCTGTGGCTGGCGTCCCTGATAAATCGGGCTGCCACGTTCGGTGGGCATATCGTCGGTATCAAAAATATCTTTCAACCCCACCGGTATACCGTGTAGTGCGCCTAATGGTTGACCACGACGACGAATGTCATCAAGCGCGTGTGCCTGTTGAAGTGCATTTTCTTTATCAAGATATTGCCAGGCAGAGAGCGTGGGTTCAGTGGCTTCAATACACGTGAAGCAACTTTCCACCATCTGCACCGCCGTTAATCTGCCGTCAGCAATTAACGCAACGCATTCACGGATTGAAAGGTTATCCATGGTTATGGAATGTACTCACCGAACAGGTGGTCAGGTAACCACAGTGCGATACCCGGGAAGATATACATTAATACCATGCAGAAAATGACGATGCCAAGGTACGGTATGATGCCCTTGAAAATCTGCATCAGTTCTATCTGATCTTTGAGTACCCCCTTTAAATAATAGGCGGACATCGCCATCGGCGGGGTCAGGAACGAGGTTTGAAGATTAAGCGCCACCAGCATCGCGAAGAAGTAAGGGTTAACGCCAAAGGTGTCCAGCATCGGCAAAAAGATAGGTACAAAGATAATCAGAATCTCTGACCACTCCAGTGGCCAGCCCAACAGAAATATAATCAGTTGCACCATCACCAGAAATTGCCAGGGTTCCAGTTCCATCGCCAGTACCCAGTGTTCAATAACATCGTGACCCCCCAGGTACGAGAACACAGAGGCGAAGGTCCACGAACCGACAAACATCCAGCACACCATCGCGGTTGCTTTTGCCGTTAAGAATACAGACTCTTTAAGCTTGGTCCAGGTGAGTGATCGGTAGAGTGCGGCGAGTACCAGGCCGCCCAGTGCACCCATTGCTGCTGCCTCTGCAGGCGTTGCAAGGCCACCGAGAATTGAGCCCAGTACCAGCATGATCAGAATGGTTAGCGGTACAAACGAAATTAGCAGCTGCCAGTAGATCCTGCCGCGTGTCATGCTCTGGTCGATTGCCGGCTTGGGGGCAATTGACGGGTTTAACCAGACCCGGAAGATCACATACATGATGTACATTCCAGCGAGTAACAAGCCTGGAAAAACAGCAGCAGCATATAAGCGCAGGGGCGACAACTCAGCGATAGCCGCATAAACAATCAACATGATCGATGGTGGAATCAATATGCCCAGAGTACCACCGGCACAGATCACACCAGAGCTGAAGTCTTTACGGTAATTGGCCTCTGTCATCGCGGGGAAGGCCAGCAGACCCATCAGTGTCACCACAGCGCCCACAATGCCGCTGGCGGTTGAGAACACCGCGCATGTAATCAGTGCGGCGATTGCCATTGATCCAGGTAAGTTTCTGGCAGCAAGCTGTAGCGATGAAAAAAGTCGATTTACAATATTTGCACGCTCTACCACATAGCCCATAAACAGAAACAACGGTATGGCGACCAGCGTGTCGTTCTCCATCACGGAGTAGGTGTTTTGATTCAGCAGATAAAAAATATTGTTGTTGAATATATCGCCGACTGATTCAATCGGGCCGGAATAGTAGGCGTAGTAGCCAAAACCAACACCCATCGCCAGTAGAGTGAAGGCTATCGGGAAACCCAATAACACCAACACAATAAACAACGACAACATTAAAATGGCGACTTCTGGATTCGTCATGTTTTTGCTCTTTCTTCGGCTACTTTGCGGCTATCTGGGGTGGCTATCGATGATTGATCAGGTGACTATTTCTGCTCGATAACAGGGTCTGCGATTAACGCATCTTCTGTCTCGCGAACATCGTCAAGTCTTGGCATCCAGACACCGGTTCTGATCGCCCGCCAACAACGCACCAGCTCTGACAATCCTTGCAAAAGCAATAGACCGGCAGCGAGTGGAATCAGGGTTTTGAAAAAATAAATTTGAATTCGTGCCGGACTGTTCCAACTGACTTCTTTGTACCGCCAGGAGTCCTGAGCGATCTCGGTACCGAACCAGAAAAGCGCCAACATACCCGGGAAAAAGAAAATCAGATAAAGGAAGAAATCAATCGAGGCTTGCAGCCGCACCGGGAATAAACGGTAAATGACATCACCACGGACATGGGTGTCCTGTGCCAATGCGTACGCGCCGGCCATCATAAAGAGTGCGCCATACATTTGTACGCTCATGTCGAATGCCCATGCCGTGGGGGCATTGAGTGCGTATCGCATGAACACTTCATAGACGGTTGCAAAGGTTAGTACCATGATGCACCAACCAAACATCTTGCCAAAACAAGCACTAATGTTATCGATAAAAAAGAGGATAGAATTCATAATAATCTTCGAGTTAAAGTTAAACGAATGCCTATTGATACTAAAGGTTAGTAGCAAGCAGACGAAGATAGAATAAGGGGGTGATTAAACAAGCATTTCAAAATGAAATGCTTGTTTAAATGCTAGTAGATTAATAATTAGTCCACTAGCGAGTACTACTTAATGTTACTTAACTAAAAACTTAGCCGAAGTAATGCTTGTAAGCACC